>PVJX010011651.1:22079-52885 GCA_004027295.1 Dolichotis patagonum | reverse complement strand
CCGTCAACAGCATTGATCTAAAAACTATTGAGAAAAGAATTAACAGGAAGGGGAGCAGGGGTTATATTCTCTTAGTGAGAGCTAAGGTTTCAGTTTATGGTTAAAACACAGGGATGGAGTCCGTTCTAGATGGAAATCTGTGGATGTATGCGGATGTGTGTAGTAAAATGATTTGCAGACCACACGACTCTCTACAGATTTCTAGACTTCTAGTCTAGAATTAGTAACTGAATTCAGGCCAAGCATGATGGGATATATTGTAATCCCACAACTCAGGTTGCTGAGGCAGGAGGATTGCCATGAGTTTGAGGCCAGCCAAAGCTACCTAGTGTGTTCAAGGCCAGCCTGAATTCCACAGAGAGGCTGTGTCTCAAAAACAAAACAAACAACAATGAATTCAGCCTGTAGCAAGGTAAAAAAAATCAACACACAAAAATCAGTAGCATTCCTGTGCACAATAATAAATTCCCTGCAAAATTAGGGGAAAAATACCATTTACATAGCACCAAGAAAAATCAAATAGTTAAGGAGTAATCTAATTGAGAGGGAAAGACCTCTACAACAAACTATGATACTCTAAAAAAAAGAGATCAAAGAGAGCATCTGAAAATGGGAAGATATCCCCTGTTCCTGAACAGTTAAAATTAATCCTTTAGTCAACATGGCCATACTTCCAAAACTGATATACAGTTGTAATGCAATCTCAATTAAAATACCAACAGATTACTCATAAAAGTAGAGAAAGCAACCCTAAAATTCATATGGAACCAGAAGAAACCCAGAGTAGCAAAAGCAATCCTGGGTAACGAAAGTTAAAGCAGGAGGCGTCACGATCCCAACTTGAAGTTGTATATTACAAAGCTACAGTGATTAAAAACAAGCAAGCAAGCAACCCAATACACAAAACAGCATGACAGGGGCACAAAAACAGGCATATGGATTACCAGAACAGCATAGAAGATGCAGAAACTACCCTAGGCACATTCAAGCTGTTTGATTTTTGATTGAAGCACCAAAAACATACACTGGAGGAATAATATCCTCTTAATCATAGTGTTTGGAAAATTGCTCATCCACATGCAGAAGACCGAATCTGGACCCATATGTCTCGCTGTGTGCTAAGCTAAAATCAGAATGGATCCAAGAGCTAGATACAAAAACAGAAATAATATGCTGGAAGGTAAAACAGGTACAACTCTTGAAGTCATAAGCACAGACCAGGACTTTCTGACTAGAATCCCACTCACACAAGAAGTAATACTGAGAATCAGCAAAGGGGATCATGTTGAAATAAAAACTTCTACAAAGCTAAGAAAATAGCCAACAGAGTGAAGTGACAACATACAGAATGGGGGAGAAAATCTTTGCCAGGGAATCCTCAGGTGGAAAACTACTATCTAGAATATACAGAGAACTCAAAAAATTTAGAGCTCCCTGAAATAAAGACCTAGTGAAAAAATGGGAACGTGAACTAAATGGATACTTCTAAGAAGTACTAATGACTGACGTGAAGTGAGTTAATCAGATGCACAAGCTTTAATACTGCACGGTTTCTCTTAATGCAGGAAACCCGAGTTATAAATAAAGAGCAAAATAAAAGATCCGTAATGGCGAGTAGGGAGATAGACTTTGTTTAACAGAAAGAAGATCAGAAATTTGGAGGGATGGTGAAAGCAGGGAGGGAAAGGGGAGGAAAAATCTATCGGCCTGCGTTGTGTACTTGTACCAGCTTCACAGGAGGAATACAGACATTATATGATCCAAACATATACTAGAAAAAAAGAAAACCCAAAAAAGATGCATAAATAACTAAAATAGCCGATGCCCTCTCCCTGTCTTTGCCGCCTATGTAGTTTGGGTGCTACCGGGTTTTATTTCAGGGGTTTGTCATCCGCAGTGGCCACTCCTGGCAGGGACTGCATGCCGTCCTGCAGAGCTGCATCCACCAGAGACGTTCTCCTGACAGGAGGCCTGTGGGCCTGTCAGAGAGTGTGCCCTGCCCCAGTGGGCACCCATGTCCGGGGTCCTGGAAGGACACTGTTAATGGCTCACCCTTGGCTCCTGGGGTGCGGATTTTGGCCTGAGTGCAGCTTGGTTCTGACTCATCCGCCAACCCTGCAGCTCAGACCCTCTTTTTCCCTCCATTATATTCCACTGCTGTCCCACATAGGACCCGCTCCCCGAGTGAGTACCCAGCGTCCACTGGGTACCCAGCGTCCACTGGGCTGGGCTGCTGCCCTGGCTCTTCTTCCTGACACCACCTCTGAGAAGCACTCAGGTTCACGGTGTCATGAGCAGCTGTGCATCTCCGCAGCTTGTAGACCCTTCACATCCCTCCCTGTGAGCCTGTTGCTTCTGAACAGCCTCATGAGGTACCACGCATGGCCTGGGACAAGCTGGCCGGGTCACTGCAGCCTCAGCACCCCTGTTCTACAACTAGAGTGACTCCTGCTCTTCACTTACAAGAGGCCTGGCTTGCTGCTGGTGGATGGAAAATACATTACCTGTAACAAATCACTTTTCAGAAAGAGTCGCAATAAAAATATTCAGTTCTCGGTTCCCATCTGCCACGTAATAGAAATACACTACTCAGTTCCTGCCTTAAAAATTGTCTGATCATAAGTAATATGGTCCTTGGGCAGAATGGAGGAATAATGCTTTCATCTGAACAATTCATTTTCCCGAAAGCTAAAAATAGCAGCACCCGTGGCTGGATTATGGAGGAGTTTCACAGAGGCCATTTTTCAGTGCTATTGTACTTACGTAAGCGTGCTTCTTTCAGACAGTGGCTTCGGGCTGAACAAGAGCTCTGCGTGCATGTGTGTGTGAGCCTCATGAAATAACAGGCTAAGGTCAGGAGGTTTCAGCTTTCAATTATCTGAGGCAGAGAAAGGTTGTAGACTCGTAACCCTGCTTGTCCCACTGCTTTACCGTAAGTGCCATTTGTGCACCGAGATGTGTCTTTTATGGTCATTGCCTGCTGAACATGGCCATGCTTATGTTTTCACTACATGCAACTCCATAGCTCGTCTTCATGTTTTCATATAAAGTAGCTCATTAGTGCTTTCAGAAATAATTGTAAAAACCCCACCCATTCCTGTGTGGCAGTTTGATAAGGTTTTATCTCTTCCATTTTGAGGATTACAAAACCGTAGCCAAGAAGGGTGAAACGGCTTGTCAGCAGTCCCCGCACTGTCCTCCTCCGAGTTGGTCTGGACACGTAGGGTTCTTTTATCTAACCCCAGCCCCTTCCTCCGCCTTGCTTCCTGTTCTTCCTCTCGTCAGCATGGAGAGCAAAAAGCCAGTCCCTTGACAAAGAACAGGAGGCAAACATGAGACAGAAAACTCCGTCAGTACTCTCACCACTTACAGGATACTTTGAGTCCTTTTATCACTTTCCTTAGGTTTGTATTTATATTCTAGGTTTAAGTAGCGCTTTGTGCCCTGTCCTTTCTCTGCAGTTTTTCAATATGGTTCTCTTTACATTTGTTAGATGAGAGGATTCAATTTCATGGTCTTTAAAGTATCTCCCCATACCCATGCCAAGATTGCATGAATTTATTAGTGAAGAGCAGACATCCAGGGCTAGCCGTGGTGGGGTTCCCCTGTCTCTCCCATGTTGTGTCTCTTACAATGATGGCACCCTGGGCACAGCGCCATGGAGCACTGGAAGACTCTGGAAGGTAAACCAGAGTGGCCAGGCTGCCGTGGACAGGGCCAGAGGACGGCATCACGTGAGCTCCTCTGCATGGCAGACACAGTGCTGCAAAGATGGCAGTGTGGGAGCACCAGTAAACTCACAGCTCCAACAAGAACTCTCTGGGTCCTGGCAGAGGGCCAGGAAGAGGGTAGCCTAAGGGGACTAAGGGTGTGCGTGCTACATCCACCCTAGGGTGTACCCACCCTGTGTACAAATAAGGGACAGGAAGAGCCTTGTCCTCCCTCCTTCTCTCACCCTCCCTTGTTGCTTTTGCTGTCTTCTTCTGCCATGAGCAGTTGCCTCTCTGCCATGTGCCACCTTGCCTTAGAGACAGCCACTTATGGACTAAAACCTCCACACACTGCCAACTAAATAAGTTTTTCCTCCTTTAACTTCAGGTGTCAGGTATTTTGTCCCAGAATTAAGGAAAGTAACTAACACAACAGGGACCTGATCTGTATCCTGACCCAGAAGCAGCAAAAGTGATCGCAGAAGGCCTAACATTTGAGCTCTCAGAGACCCAGAGGAAAGGGTGCAGGGCTGGGAACGAAGTGTATTTAACAGCTGGAAATGTTCTCATCTCTGGCAAAAGACAGACTTAGAGACTGAATGAATCCTGGACAGGATAAACACAAAGAAATTTACACCCAAAATCATTACAGTAAAATTTGTGAGAACAAAAGAAAAAAAATTAGAAAAGCAGCCAGAGGAAAATAAACGACACAGGAAAAACAATATGGAAGTCAATTTCTCATTTAAAACCTTGGAAGACCTAAAATTGAGGCACATCTTCAAGGGCCAGAGAAATGTCACCTGTGAATTTTATATATGCAAAAATATCCTTCAGGAAAGAAGGGAAAATAAAGATGCTCTAAACTGAAAGAGCAAATTGGTTCCCAGCTCACCTGCTTATACAGAATGCCGGAAGGAAGGGATTTGTTCACGATGGTGAAGGAGAGATAGGTGGCAGCTCACAAGTTTTCCAGGAACTAGAATTGAGACCCTTGGAAAGCAGCTACCCATGAGGAGAAAAAGCACTTGAACATCAAGAATCGAGAAGGAGGTGACAGGAAAGCGAAAATTAATGGGGAAGCAGAAGGGCGACATAGAGAAAAGAAGGAAGCAGTGGGCACTTCAAGGTCACTGAGCACGCCTCGCACCAGTGACCCAGCGGGAGAAGGACACAGAGGTGGTGATGGAGTGGGAGGGCTGGTGACAGACCTCGACAAGCTTATAGTGCGGGGCCACCCTCTACGTAAGGACTCAGGCCCCTTGCATGGGGTTTTCTGAGAAATTGATGGGATCCAGCCTCGAAGACTGCTTGGCTCCCTTTGAAGAAAGGATCCTGTGGTCTCTGCCTTCTCTGTGCATCAGTCTACTTGGGATGTGCTTCTCTGTGATGTGACAGCTGTCACATCACCAGGGTCTCGGACAGCTGTGGAGATAGTGAAGACAGCAATGACTCGGCTCATAGGTGGACACAAACAAACATGTCATTCAGGGCTGGAGTGAACAGGACCCCGAAGCAGACACCATAGCACTGAGTGACTTCACCGCCAAGACAGGCAGCTCAGCAGCACGGGGCAGCAGGATGGTAGGAGGGTCAGAGCTGTGATCCACCGCCCCCTTCTTAGAGAGCGCTCCCCCATCCAGAGACCCAGGGTCACGTACATTTTGTGGGGCTTGTGTGTGTGTGTGTGTCTTTTGTTTTCTTTGACTTCTTCGTTGTTTTTCCTGTTGCTTTTACTTTTTAATTATTTAATTAGGGATTTACATCTCATTTTTCTTCCTTTTCATCATTGTTTGTCTTTCTTCTTTTTGAGAACATTCCTTTTCTTTCATCTGTGTCCCTCCTCCATTTACTTTATTATTACTTTCTACCTTTATTAATTTGGCTTTTCAGTTTTTTTGTGTTGCCTTTACTACTCTGCTTTCGGTTGCTGATGACAGTGTAGTTGTTGATTCGGTCATCGTCACATAAATGTGTCCCTCATTCTGCACCGGATTTAGGCCGTAATGTCACTGCCCTCAGAGGGACACGTCTTTCCGGTGATTCAGAAGCTAAGGCCTCTCTCGTGATGGCAGAGACACCGCTGCTCCCAGGAGCAGACCCGATGCCCCCGCAGGGAGGCCCGTGGCAGCAGGGCCGCACGGTCATTAGGCCTAATTGTTGGCGGTTTCCTCAAAGAATCAGAAGCTAAAAATAGGGCCACGTGTTTCTTGACGCAGGTGTAACAGCTGTGCAAACGCTGCGGGCGGTGATAGGGGTGCGGTCACGTGGTCGGCCGCTCCTCTTGTTGGATGCAGCAAGCGGCAGCCCAGCTCCCTGAGGTCAGAATTCTTCCGTGCACCGGGAGGCTGCCTTAGGACCCCCTTTGGAGTGGTGCCACCTTGGCACGTTGTACTCTGGCGCTTGGCTGCTCCTTTTCTCTGTTGGGAAGTGGACAGGCTTCGGGGCGTTAAGTAACACAAAAAGGGCGTTACATCTTGGGCAAATGCACGTGGCTTTTTAAGCTCTTCAGGAAAAGGAAGTCTTTGCTCGTCCAAGCGGGTTGCGTTTCCATACTTTGTTTTCTGTTTTTTTACCGTGGTAAGCGTCGGACCTTATGCATGTGGTCAGCAGCGCTCTGCTGAGAGACACTGTCGGCTCAGTGATCATTCCAGATCAACGTCTATCGGAGAATTCAAACATTTCTCGTTTGATTCGTGGCAATCAGGGCTACACTTGAGTTGTAAGGACCACATAAAGAGCTTAGCTCTAGGGTCAGGGATTTAGCACAGCAGTGCAGTGCCTGCCTGGCAAGCCTAGGGTCCTGAGTTTGACTCCTGGTACAAACAGAAAGAAAAGAAAAGGAAAAAGAAAAGAAGAGCTTAGCCCTAAGTAGCACGGTAGTTTCCCACTCGGTATGTTGGTTTGTTCCTGGACTGCGCACAAGCCTGTAGCACTGCTTCCTGTGGTCAGCTTTCATGTTTCGGCTTCCTGACCCTGGCCAAGCCCGGCTCTCTCTGATGGAGAGTTCCCTGCGTGGCCAGCTCCTCTCTGAGCGCCCTGCCCAGCCTGCGCTCATCTCTTCCGTGTCCCTGCTCAGGGCCTGCGGCTCTTATGTCTCCCGTCCCGCCTCGTCTACTGCCAGGCCTTTTGGAGAGCACGGAGGTACGGTCTGTGTTGCCCAGTGCCCAGCAGCGTGTCTGGCCCGGAAGAGGGTGCTGCCCACACCTTACTGACTGACAAGGCAGTAGGAGATTACGTGAGATGCCCCTCACAGCCATCTAGCAGGGTCTCGTGTGGCACTAGGCAGGGTCACAGAGCTAGAAAGAAGCCCTCCTTTACTGCGTGCTTCACTTTTAAAGAGTTTAACAGAAACCGCAATAAGGCTGTGCGCAGTGTATGTGTGTGTGTGTGTGTGTTCCTGTGTGCACGCGTGTGAGGATATCACATGTGTGTGTATGTTGGAGTGTGGACACGTGTGCTGTTGTTTTATCCTGATGATAACATGCTGAGATTGAGCTGGTGGTTAGGAACCATGAGTCTCCTTTGCAACCATCTCAGGAGACTCAGCTGCCCCTCTGTCACCTGCCCTGTCCCTGAGGAAGTATTCCTCTGAATCATCTTACCGTTTACCAGGCTCGGTCAGCCTGGCAGTGGTCTAGCAGTGCCACAGAGCTGTGTAGCCCTGGTAGCAGGTTCTGTCCCTTTGCACACCAGCAAACTGAGGCTCACGAGAGTTGCAACCAGAAGAGGCCAATCCAGGTCTAGAACCCGGGTTGCCACATGCTAGGTGTTTACTTCAAAATACCACACAGATTTTGACACGTTTTTTTATTGAAAAAAGGTAGAACAGAATTTCATAACAAACTATTAGGGAATAACAATCGTTAATACGTTGCATATTGTCCAGTCTTCCAAGTAGTCAGAGGATATGGGCATAAAAATCCTCCAGTGGATACTGGCTTCTGTGTGGTGGTTTTCTCTGTGGTTGTATGATAAACAAGCCTGGGCTTGTGCCAGACTCCAGAAATAGTCTTTACTGTCAAAGCATTTTTGGGCAGCTGCCAGTTGGTTTTCGTTCTAAATTAGGCAACTATTACTCGGATATATTTACTCTATATGGAAGTTCAGGGAGAAGCAAGAAAATTGATTTGGGATTTCACAGCTCCCTGACCATCTGAATCTGGTGGCACTCACAACAGCGTAGCAAAGCTGTTTGTTACACACTCTCCGTGACTCTGGATTTCCATAATATCACCTTCCTCAGCCAGGTTTTTGGAAGGGTCCTAGTGTCTCTCGTTCCTACACACATTGTCCTGTCTGTTTTAAAGAGATGTCAGTGTTTTCTGCTCACCAGGCAGCAGGCTACTTTGCAGGGTGCTCTCTGTGACCTGAGGGTGACCCCACACAAGCTGGTGCCCGCTGTGAATGGTGCCTCCCTTTGGCCAGTGGACCTGGTTATGGTGATGGACTCCTTTTGGGACATATTTCTGCCCCAATTTCAGCTTCCTTTCCATGCCTCCACTTTGTCAACAGGTCCTGAAGATGTGCTACTTGAATCGAGTTGGTTAGTGGCTTCATTTTCCTTAAGTAGATTTGAAAAATAATGTGTGGCTTGAAGCACGGAATGTGGACCCTCCCTTCCTTTATCAACCTCTCAGTTCACCTGCTAAGCAACCCGCAGGGTCTCTGTTGCAGAATGAAGTGGACAGAGACTCTATATCCATGTGGCCAAAGGGGAAAGCGAAAATAAATCTCAGGCACTAACATGGAGTTGCTTGTAGGAATAATTTGATCAATTTATATTAGGGTAGGAGGCTGCATTTCAGTTGGCTATAGAGCAGCTCTGAGAATATCTGGCACCGACATGGTCTGTCCCCAAATGAGAATCCTTTACAGTGGGTAAAGGAAATCTCCATATCAGGTCACAGAGAGGAGAGTTCTTATGCAAAGCCTCTCAGTGCTGCACTGGCAGCCTCATGCAATGGAAGCATGTGAGTTTCATGATCCAACAAATATATACTAGTGCAAGCACACACCTGTTACTTCCCATGTTTCGATTTAGAACCCTATGAGCCAGGGGCACTACCCCCTCTCCCTCTGTGTTTGCCCTGAGGATTTAACAAAGTTGTCCACATGAAGTACATATCTAACATGTTTGATTAACATTTCATTTTCTGCTCCGAAGCCCACTGTGTTTCTTTTCCGGGACTGGGCTCTCACTTGGGTGTTTCATCTTACTAGCTTGTCACCAAACACCTGTCTGTAGTTTTGCCACTGCAGGTCTCCCTTACTAAATAGGGGCTGGTCACTAAAGCATTTCATTGTTGAAATCACTTCGGATTGCATTTGGCAATGGAATTCAAGTCAGAGAATGATAAACCATGGGTCACCTGTTTTCTCTGCAATTTTCTGAAAATTGTTAAGGATAGGGCACTCAGCATTGGACACCAACAGCTCAAAGGAGAACAATGTTTGCTTAAATAAAGCACTAGAAAGATACACATTGCCATGGGATAGATCCCCAACTGAAGTCCAGCTGCTGTTCTTCAGCCCACCCCCTGCCCACAGCAAGCATCACTCTTCCATGCTGAGTTAGGGTGAAAGGGGGATAATTGTTTCCCAGAGACCAGAGCAAAAAAGCTAAAGGTCATTCCCCAAACTGTAAATCATCAGAGGACTGCGTTTCCTTCCTTCCTGTTAAGGCAGAAGCGGGGATTGTTTTCAACTCTGAGACTATCAGAGCTCCCGGGAAATATGTTTTTATAGATGTTCCAAAAAGGGTCTCCAAACTCAGGTGAAAGTTGTTTTCAAAATCTTGTGCTGTACAATATTCAGAGAAAATCAATAGAAGTCAATCATGCTTAAAGTGTTTAAAGAAAGATCTTAAGTTTTTTCCTAACAAATCATTATTCTTAGGTTTTCAGAGAGATCTACTTTAGTAGTATCGTTTAATTCTTAGAGACAGTGTAAGCTGTCCTAATCCTTTTGGAGATGTGAGGGTGAGGGGACATAAGAGATAGACGGCAAGCCCCTTGATTTATAGATGGGGAAACTGAGACCCAGGGAGGTGAGTTACATGCTCTTGGCAGTGCCTCAGTCGGGGCAGGCTGGGACAGGTCCGAGAGTCACAGAGATGGAAGGGTGATAAGGCAAATGGAAAGCTGTCTTGCCAGAATATGTGAGAAGTTTGGAAACAAGAACATAGGAAGAGTGCTATGATAAGACTAACCACAAATCTCGAGAAGTCCGGGTAGAGGGAACATTTCCTTACTCACAGAAGAGGAAACAGAATGGGAGAGCTCAACTGTAGTTGACAATTCAAAAAAAAAATACTGAAAGCAATAGCGTATTTTCTCTTTGATCTTATGAGCACACCGAAAGTACAGGTGAGTGGTAGGGGAACATGGTCAGTGCCAGAGGCCCCTAGCTATGGAGCGGGCGTCCGCCTCGGGGGGGGGGGTGCCGTGTATGCAAAGGCGCTCATGCCCTCAGCCTTTATCACAGTCAGAGGGAGTGGTTTTGGTCAATTACTATGCACTTGTATCATAGTGGATTAGCATGTAATGAAATATCTGTAAGCAATTCTGAATATGGGAAAAACCTTCAAAATTTTGTTTGATATGCGATGAAACACCCAGCACATAAAGCACAATCCAGTACATAAAGACAACCCTGGGTGTGTTAAGTTACTCCATGGAATGGAAGTCATTCACAAGGGTGTCTATCACAAGATGGAGGGGACTTTAGTTTCATTGTGTTTCAAACTTTCTGCAATAAAGCAGGAGTAATCAACAAGGCGTACACTTACTTATAAGTAATATACAAAGTTAGAGTCAAACTCGTTTTGTAGAGTACCTTGATTTGCTCTAAGTTTAAAGATTTTAAAGTCTTCATTATCTTGTGTATTCAAGGTGTCTTTTTGTAGACCATGAGTTGTCTCAGCCCCCATGATGGTAATCTTCCCAATGTCCTTCATATTTCTTTATTTTAAATGGAGGGGTATTTTTACTAAAACCATAACCTAGTAAGTCATGATCTTACTAGGTACTTTTTAAAACTGCTTCTTAAATTTCCAAGCACCTTGAAAAGTAGCACATACTAAATATTCAAATGCTGAAATTTGCTTCTTAGGTTTCTCTCTGTATATGTGTGTATATATGTGTGTGTGTATGTGCATATGTGTTTGTATGTGTATGTGTGTATATGTATGTATATGTGTGTATGTGCATGTGTGTATATGTGTGTGTATATGTGTGTATATGTATGTGTGTATATATGTGTATGTGTGTAGGTATATGTGTATGTGTGCATGTATGTGCATGTTTGTATGTGTGTGTGTATATATGTGTATGTGTATATGTGTGTGTGTGTATGTGTGTATGTGAGTATATGTATGTTTTAAGACTAATGATCACCAATTATTTGCTATACCGAGAGCTCGTGTGCCATATCAGTCCTCTTTTGTTGCCACAGTTAAATGCCAGAAGTGGGGAGCACCAGGGTGTCTGTGTGTCTGGTCCCTCTCCCTCTTCTTGCAAAGCAGCCAGGGTCAGTCATGGACGCCCACCTTGGGTCCTTGTTGAATCTGTCACTTTCCGGGAGCTCCACCTCTGAACACCGTGGGCTAACTCTGACATCTCATGGGGTTCAATGTCAGCACAAGACGCTCTCAGAAACATACTCAGGTCACATCTAATCATGGTTTTATTTAGTACTTCAAAATAACCTGCTAAGCTAGGTGCTTTTCTTATGTCGATTGAATTGATTTATCAGGTGACAGTAGGGGCATTGGCCTTGGTAGGCAAGTGCGCCACCATGGAGCCACACCCCAGCTTATCTCAGCTTTGGAGATAGGAAAAGGGATGCTTAATCCTCAGGCTTCCCACCGCCCCTTCCTGCTCCACACCTGTGTTCTGCACCTGGCCCAGAACCAGGATGCAATGGACCCTTCTATCTCAGGTCTAACTCGGTGACACAGGAGATTACGTAGCTCTGTGCTTTGGTTTCTAAACCCATGGATTAGGGATGACCAAGCGTTTTAAACTTGGACTCGTATTTAACTTCCCATTGACTGTTTCCAAGAAACACATATGGCGTCTGTTTGTATTTCCATTGCATTTGTGAACTATAAATTTATATATTTTTCGGTATTGTGGATCCACCCATTTCATTGTATTCCATTGCATGTTTCCAGTGAGAATTTTGATGAGTTGATTTTGTTTGTATCCCTTCTCTTGTTTGTCTCTGGTAATCAAGTGTAAAAAATATTTTCCCTTATACACTCACTGTCATCTCACTCACACCTTCGAGTGTAAAGTAGGATAAAAGAAATAAGATGTAGTTGAAACACATGGAGAATCACAATTTTAAAACTGCACTCTCACTGAAACTGCCACTGCAGTATGGTCATCCAAAGTGACAGTGCCTTTTCACTCTGCCCTTCCAAGAACCTCGGTCCAGGATTCCAGAGTCCTGAAGTTACAGCAAGCCTGCACGAGGGGCGCTGGCTTTGTAGGATGAGCCTGTTTGTCCCCCCAGCTGTAGCAGACTTCCACTCTCAGGGCAAGGCACTACTGGGTTCCCTACTGCTAAATTTAAAACATGTCCCAGTGGATTGCATTTGGGCTTGCCCAACAGGGGCCATCTACTACCTACGCCATGGACTGGGAAGAGTGCTGTTTCTGTCTCCTCTGCGGTTTTTTTCGGGGAGGAGGGGGTGCTTCTTCTGACCCCCCCATGCAGTGACAAGTGGACTCGAGTTGCTGATGTTTTTTCAGTTGGAAGCCATCAATAATAAGAGGGATATTTAAACAAGATTTTTATAATTCTTAATATACTTCATGTTCCCACAGGTCAGTACACCCTGATTTTTATCACAAGTAGTTGAATGTAAGGGACTGCAGTGACACTGGTATTAAAGGGAACATTTGCGTTTGCTTCTGAAGATAGAGCTGCCTTCAAAATGTGCTTCTGTTTCTCTAGTGTCCAGACTTGCAACAGCATTACACAAATATTAGTGAAATCAGGTGGCGTGCAGACTCTTATTTGCTGTAGACATTTTTAATTAAATGCACTGATGGTGGAGAAACATACTTAGTGACTCTCGTGGGTTGGAGAGTAATGGGGTGCAGTTCCCTGTAGAGTAACTAATAGTCTCCAAGTCCCAAATTTATATTTTAGTTTATTTTCTGGGGCTGCAGCTTGTGTTAAAAGTCCTGAAAACTGACAGTCACCTCTAGGCAGGACTGACTCCTGCTCTAAGGCAGAGGGGACTGTCCTGTATGGGGTAATAGCTTGGCTCTGCATTCCTTTGAAATTCACGCCCTTGTGCCCTTGTGGTGTAAGATCTGCTCCACTGCAGTCACTGGAGTGAAAACGAAGGGAGGGTGGGGAAAACAGAACCAGACCAGACCAGACCAATTGTTAGAGACCCTGCCTTGGAGTTTCCTAGTGAGAGTTAGGCAGCTTCTCAGGCTTTGGGAGTTGGGGAGGAAAGTGCCTGGGGACGAGGAGAATCTGAGCCCCAGGGGAAGGGGCCTTGGTTTGCCGCTGGAGGGCCAGGCAGGTGAGGCCTCAGTCCTCTGCAGGTGGGCTCAATGTGGGGCAGAGCCAGGCTGGGGGAGCTGGAGAGCAGTTTCAGAAATAGACAGGGTAACGGATTCCTCTAGGATCAAAATGATCAGGGGAGAACAGAACACAGAAGTGGCTCCAGGGCAACACGTGTGAGGAACAAGTAACCGTGTTCGCACCTGGCTCTGATGCGTCCGAAGTCTGCTAGGCTGTCTCCAGCCACATGCTCTCCAAGGCGGTTCTGAAGTTGCCTTGCGGGGTATGGAGTTGTACGGTCTGGTTTCATCCTCACTGCCTCAGAAGGGCTTCCTGCAACGAGGGGGCTCCGGAAGGCGGCAGGCGCTCTGGGCCTCCGTTTCCCTGCCTGCAAAGCCAGAGTGCCCTACAAGATGCTGTGTAATACTGCCTCTGGGAAAGAAGGAAATTATTTCAGATATTCTGAGCTTTTTTTCACGAACAGTCATTTTTAAAATACTGTTATTCATTCTGCTGTTGCTAGTTTGGATTCTTTTCTTTTTTCTTTTTCTCCTTTTCTGTTGTGGCCTCCTACAGAAGCCAGTGTTAGAAAAAGATACCTCAATGTCTTGCAGAGTAGTTCTGTTCCATGCTACAGAAGAATATAGCTTTTATATGCAATAATAATTTGCTTTTCCCCCTACTTGTATGTGCATGCAGAATTGGGTGCACAGAATGTAGTTCTTCAAAACTCTTACTCTCAAAGGGTTTTGAGTAACTCATTAATTTTTTTGTAATTTTATTGAGGCAAAGGTTCTTTCTGTTCTGAAAGTCTTCATCTTTGTTAAGTATTAAATACTTAAGATAAAATTAAACAGTTGTTCTAGTGAATAAAACCTTGGGAATGTGTAATGCTGCTTCCTGTTGTTGAAGTTAATCAAATTATTATCCCAGAGGGACAATAAAGAAGAGAGTGAAATGATTCGTCACCTCCGTTTGGCATTATTTGTTATAAGATTACAAAACATTGTCATTGTGCCAATACCCACATATTTCCTTCATAGGCTTTGAATTTCAAGTGTTTGATCCCCTGGGTGTCATGCTGCGTACCTTTGACCTCAGCTACTCAGGAGGCTGAGGCAGGAAGAGGTCAAGTTTGAAGATAGCCTAGGCAACTTGGTGAGACCTATCTCAAAGTAAAATTAAAGAAGGACCGTGCATAGATACAGCTTAGCACAACCTGGAGTCAGTCCTCAGTTTTGCTAACATAAACCTTTTCATATGATAAGGAAAATGATCCACAAATGCCTGAGCAAGAATATAGCATGTTTAAGATTGGGGGCTTGATAGGTAAAGGCACAACCTAGCCAAGTGTGGGTTAATAGCAGGGCTGTCGGGGGACTATGGAGCAGAGATCAGAGGAGGCATCGACCACTTAGTCCTCTGTAGGATCTGCAGGAGTTCAAGGAAGCCAAGCTGCTTCACCAGCTGCAGCCTCGCACCTGGGCTGGTGGCCAGGCTGCCCACGCACTAGAACTGGCTGCCAGAGGGCTGAGGCCTGTGTGCTCGGAAAGGTAGCACTCTGGGAGGAGACCAGAGCTTGGACCTCAGCAGTGACCCCTTCACTGGACCTTACTTTCCTTCAAGGAGGAGAATCTCAGTCCATTTTGTGCTGCAGTGGCAGACTAACAGAGTAATTTATACAAGACAGAAGTGTATTGGCTCACTATGCCAGAGGCTGAGAGGTCCAGGGCTGAGGTGGAAGCATCTCCTAGGGCTTCATGCTTCACCATCCCATTGCAGGAGGGTGGAGAGCGGGGTGGGGAAACTGGCCGCTTAGCGATGAGCTCACAGTCACGGCAGCAGTTGTTCCTGAGGGCTGAGCCCTAGAGACCTGATACCCTCTCAAGGAGTCCATTTCTTGATACTCTTACAATGGCAGATAAATTTCAACCTGAGTTTTTTTTTTTTTTTTAGGGGGGGGAAGATACGTTGGAACCACAGCAAAAGGATTGCTCCTGAATCCTAAGTTGCTCCCTGGGTAGCTAAAGTGGGTCTGCCTTTCCTGTGTGCAGCAAAGTGGGGAACACCCCTGGGTGACGTGCACGAGCCACGTGCGGAAGGAGCCCTTGCAGGTCTCACGCCTTTGGGGCTGTGCCTGGTACCTGCCCAGCCCTCACTCCTCTCAGCCACTTTCCCTGTTCGGTAGGAGCTCCCTCCAGAAAGCATGCCTGTGCCTTGAGACCTTGCTTCCAGATCTTCGGCTTCTCCCAGGACTCCCAGTCAGCAGCCTCACCCAGCCTGGTCTGACCCGCGGGATTCCTTTCTCACGGGGGTGAAGTGGGATTCCTTTCTCAAGGGGGTGAAGCCTTGAACCCTGGTGGGGCCTCACAGCCTCGGTGGTCCTGCCTGGCCAGAGGCCCGCTGGCTCCTCCCTTCTGCTCTCAGCACGCCCCTGGGTGTCTCCTGCCCCGGTGCCAGCCTGAGGGTCCAGGTCACTCCGTTCCTCTCTGCGCTCAGTCACTGCCTTCTCAGCAGGCCTTTCTCTACCCACTCCGTCAAAAATAGCATTGCTTTCTGTGCTTCTCATCTACCTCATTTTCCTGTAAGCCAGTTGATGGCCTCCATAGCTCTTTGTTATCCATTTGTCTGTGCCCTGGAAGAGGCAGAGAATCCCACTGTGCTTCTCTATTGGTAAGACTACTACTACAGCACCAAGAGGTGAGAAAAGTGTGACCAGGATCCTCTGCGTTATTCTACACTTGATCTTAGCCAAGAGGCCGAGGCGCAAATATGTTCTGCATCTTCACTTTAAAAACTTAGTTTACAAGCCGGGTGTGGTACCGCACGCTTGTAGTCTCAGCACTCAGTAGGCTGAGGCAGGAGGATCACTGTGCTATTGAGACCAGCCTCGGTTACAATGTGAGCTCAAGACCAGCCTGAACAGCACAGTGAGACTTTGTCTCAGACGTGATAACAAACAAACCAACAAACCAACAAACAAACCCGTGTTTACTCCTTCCTCTTAGATCATCTCTGTCTGGTTCTCCTGGATGTAACTACTTTCCTTTTTTTTTTTTTTGCCTTTTCCCTGCCTCACAGGCCCCACAAAACCTGGCCAAGTTCTTTCGGAAACATTCATTTGATTCAGGGACCTCCGTGTCTTTGCGTCCACTCTGCCTTGCTCTTTGTTTACGTTGCTGTCAAGCTCCTGAGCGCTTGTCTGTTCCCCCCACCAGCAGAGGCATGGTCCTGTTCTCCGCAGACTTCTTCCCCAGTGGCAGGAGCAGCCTCCCCTCCTGAGCCGGGCGTGTCTGCCACGCCATTCGGGATCCCTGCTCTGCTGGAAGTGAGGGCAGGTGTCCGCAGGTCAGCCCTAGGCAGTCTTCCTCCTTACATCTGTTCACCACAGAACAGGACAAGCTTGGGCAGGAAGCAGAGGAATCCTGGACAGTCACTGTCCCCATGTTCGGAGCACAGGGGAGGGTTTGTCACTGATGGGGCTCCAAGAGGATGTGCTCAGACTGGGGGGAAGCAAGGACCTGGCTGGTTTGAGGTGCGAGAACCTCCGCAAGTCCTCGGCCACGTACACAGGGACCTCCGTGGCTCCTCAGAGGGCGTCTACAGCTCCTTTTCAGCAGATTCAGGCCCTGGCGCGGGCATTGCATTCAAACATGGATAGAACTGGGGATGAAGCTCAGTGGAAGCACTTACCCAGCCAGGAGGGGCCTGGGTTTGGTCCCTAGCACTGAGAACAGCAATAGCAACAGAAGCAGAAACACTGCCAAAATGCCTGTGGGCCAGTGCATGCGCATGGACCCTCCAGGCTGACCAGGGACAGAGCTGCACCTGGAGCTGGGCCCCTGGTGGCTGCTGCTCATTCATAAAATAAGGAAGAGAAAAGGTGTTGGGTAAGCCGCCCACTGTCAGGTTTTTGGACTGATTTCCTCAGATTTTGCTAAAAGCAAAGATGACTATATAATATACAGACACTAAATTCTGCTTTTAAGGAACAGGAATAAAGAATTATATATGTAATGTTTGCTTTCTGTATTCACCTATAGGCATATAGGCTGTAGACACACAGCTTTTTCTAGCCTGGATGAAAAACAGTCATAAGCTGTAATTTATTACGGACTGGGAAGTTTCCAGAAATGGCAGCGGTGTCATGCAGATAAATATGGCCAAGGTGTAACTGCAGTGCCTCGCGTGGGCTGCTGAGCCCAGGGAGAGTACGTACCGGGAGATTATGAAATGCTGACAGCCGACCTGGAGTGAAGCCACAGCCTTGCAGTCGTGTGGTCCTGCTGGACCATAAGACAGTCCCGCAGGTTGGTGGCCCTGCTCTTCTCCGTGAGCTGCCTCGCACTGCGCACTGGCGTTTGTGTTCCTGGACCTGATGGTAAGGGCCCTCTGGGAAGCCATGGTGTGTCACCGTGGAGCTTCATGAATTGTAAATGCAGTCCTTACTCTGAGGCTTATGTTACTGTAAGTGGCTGTAAAACACTTTTTGAAAATTGCATGAGGTCATAAAACATGTAAGGTTTTGAAAATAACATTCATAAAATAGGACTTTTTTATCATTCACTGAGGTTGTTCAATGAGAATAGTAAAGTTTTCTTTCCTCCCTCATTCTTTTGTCATACATTATATGTACATACATGCACACTATTTTATATATGCTATACTTTGCGCATGGTATATGTACACACACTGTTTCACACGCATGTGTACACACATAACTCTGATAGATCACACTTGGAAAAAGCAGCCTGTATTCTCGTCAGCTGCCTATATTAAAGTTAGCTCTGGTAATTTCTGACCCAAACACAAATATGTGTTGCTTCCACATATACTACATAAAATACAAAATCCATGAAAGTAGCATTTCCTGCAACACTCTTCTGAATGTACATCACCAGGTCAGATGGCCCAGTGAGGGAGCCTATGGGTCAGCCATGCTGCCTGAGGCCCAGGCAGGGCACTGCAGTCAGGCTTTGGCCACATCTACTGCCCAGAAGAAGCAGTGTCGAGTTAGGTGGCTGCATTGGATACCTGACCAGGGATACTGCTGGACTTCGCTTGGGTGGAATGACTTGGCTGTGTTTGTAAGCAGAAAAAACAAAGGGACCAATAAAGTGACGAAGAGAAGAAAGTTAGGTCCGAGCAGACGGGAATGGCTTGCCTGTCTCTGCTGCTTCTGTTTTAGTAGAGTCCTCCTCCTGGTTTGCCCTCTCTTTCATCCTGCACGTGAAGGTGGAAGGCTTGCTGACCCCGGGACTTGAGTTGTCCTCCACCCTTGTCTTGGTGAGCTGTGCCCGCCGTCCTTCATGCTCTGCCGAAATGCAGCCTTTGGATCTTTCTCCAAAGCGTTTGTGGGAAATGTCTTCTCCTACAGCAAGTTCCCCTCTCTGCCTTGGTCCTTTTATACCCTCTCCCTACAAAGGCTACTTGGTGTCCAAGCCAGGAAAGTGTTGTTTACTTCAAAATCCAGCTTGTCTTTTGCCTCTTGCCTGAAGCTCTGTGCATACCCGTGTCCCATTCAGTCTTTCTCTGGCTTTTCAGAGCCCCTCACATTAGAACAATGAATTGCTCCCCTTGAAGAGGAGCACTGGTCACAAGCCGTCTTGAGTGTTTCAGATATTAAACACTGTTCCCCTACATCTGAGCTCCTGGGTGGATTTCACTAACCATCACCTCGCAATACAGCCTTCTTCAACAATGCCTTCAAAGATAGTTTTGTTCGTAGGTGTGTCTGCACTTTCCCAGAAAAAGCAGAAAATAGCTTCTAGAATCCGATATTCATTTGAATTAGCAAATAGCCTTTCAAGCATTCATGGTGCTACTAGTAGATGAGTTTGGTGATCAGCTATGGTGGAAAGGTAGGACAGGTTAGTATCTGTCCACATGTACGTACAGGACCAGTGACGTTTAGGATGAATAAGGAAATGGCCTATGAAATGATAGTCTGTAAGGCAGAGCTCTTATGTTTACAAGAGAGATGGGGGCATGCATTGCAGGAAGTGGAGGTCTAAACGTTTCCATTCAAAGAAGATTCCACAGGAAGCTAAGAAAACAGAGTTGTCCTCCCAGTTTGCATCACCCAGGGGTTCCTCACCCCTCCCTCCCGCTTCATCACTAAACTGAGCAACAGGGATTCTACTGGGGCTTCTGTGCACAGAGGGAAATGCTCTGACCCCATCTCCTGATGAATAGGTGTGACCCTGCTCTGTCTCGGAGGGGTTAGGTGGGTTGCGTTTATACCACAGACGCTTGCTTTGCTCTTTCCACCCTGCATTTTAAGTGAATGATCCTAAACTTTAAGTTCAGTATTATTTGAAAAAAAGTATGTGCTTGCCAGAGGCTGGGGAGTGCTGCAGGAAATGGGAGATGTTAGATGTGGGTCAAACAATACAGGCTTTCAGTTATAAAATGACAAAATCATGGAGATGTAGTGTGCTACGATAGTGACAGCAGTTAACAAGGCATCATATGTGTGGAATTTACCAAGAGGGCAGACACAGAGTTCTCACCACACACAGGAGAGGTAACTGCAAAGGCATGCACGGTTAGCTCCAGCGCACCTACTATTTCACAATGTGTATCGAAACATTACTGTGTATCCCGTAGCTCTTGAGTAAGAACAACTTTTATCTACTCGTTTTAGCTTAATAGAACTGGAGAAAGGAAATACTCGGTTTGTAGATTAGTGGAGCCCCAAACCAAACCTCCCCAGTTATCTCTTACCACCTGAACGTGTATTTTAGCTTCTAAACAATGATCTTGAAAACATTGTAATACTTCTTAGCCTCGTGGTAGATTTTTAAATGTATACCAAACTAGTGTAGCTTAAAATGAAGAGATGAATGAGATTACATGAAAGCCCCTTAAATTATTATGTATGTTGTGAATCAGTTTTCTTCTTCTTCTTCTTCTTCTTCTTCTTCTTCTTCTTCTTCTTCTTCTTCTTCTTCTTCTTCTTCTTCTTCCTGCTTCTTCTCCTCCTCCTCCTTCTTCTTCTTTATTATTATTATTATTATTATTATTATTATTATTATTGCATATGGAGGGGAAAGGACTTATTCCTTTATGTTAAAAAAAAGAGAAACTATTTTTATTGATGTTGAGTCAGAGAATTGTATTTGTTATGTCATAATTAATTTTCTCCCCACATTATGTTTCATCTTTGGGGTTTGAGCAACAGCGAAGCTGTCTGGAGCAGAACTACTGTGTCCTGGAAAACCCAATGCTCAGCAGGACTGAGGCCGAAGGGCCCGGTCCTCATGCAGACCCTGCTGCAGTTACACAGGTGAGCAGTCAGGTGCTGGCCAAAGCTGTGCAGAGAAGGCTTAAGGAGACCGGGTGCCTTCATGGTACCTGGAGAATAGACAGTGCCAGCACCTTGGGGATGACTGCCCCACTCTTCCAGGCAACACACTTGGCGAAGGGCGGACACTTGGCTTCCCAGAGCCCCTGCACCCAGCTCTGGACACCAACAGCCCGGAGCCCAAGAAGGATAAACTAATGAGCAGGTCACCAAGCAGGAAATGTGGAAACATGAAGATGCAGTGAGTGAGGGCACAGAGGAAAAGCTGCAAACCGTGCCATTGCTTTGTCTCAGGCACAGAGTGTGGACACAGCAACAGCACTGGGGCACTACAGGCTGGGCAGACACCTGGAGGTCACACTGCCCTGACTAGAACAGGGTGGGTGGGGGATGCGGGTGCCTCTGAGTGTGATCAGCATTCACACGTGAAGCACTCTCTGGTCAGTGTCACAGGCTGAAAATAAGAATCAGATCAGATGGAAAATACAGAAGTGTTTGCCAAAGCACAGAACTTGCTAAAAATAGGAAGAACACAATGAAATTATAATGATTTTGGTGAAGTGAAATGACAACGATCTGATTTGCTTTTGCATCTAAAATTGCACCAATTTTCTTGCCTGTTTTTGAACCTCAAAATGCAAAGTATGAACTATGTGAAGCGATAGTATTCAAGACACTGGACACCAGAGAACAGCAGCAAAACGACTGTGATGCTGAGAGGTGAGAATCGAATGAGTAAAAGCCCTGAGCGCTCAGCTCTCCACCTCCAGAAGATTCTGGAGTGCAGTGCGGGGGCCCTCCAGCAGCGTCTCTTGATCTCTGCGGGTAGGAAGGGCACAGTGGACTCTCTGGGTCCACAGGAAAAAGGTCTGAGGAGAGAGAGCTGCCCAGAGAATCCCAGAGAGCCACAGAGGGTCCTCCTCGGTTACTCAGCAGTGTTCAGATGGTGCCTGCGTGTGAGGACACCGAGGCCAGGGCACCAGCAGCCCCCAGGGAGCCTCAGCACGTGAGCCCGCAGGCCTGGGAGCTGCCTGTCCCGAGACATGGACAGGATGCTTCCTAACACATGGGGAGTAGCATTGCTCAGCAAAGAAGGGGTTTACTTCAATCACGGGGATAATTAGTGCAGACTCAGCTCTACTTTGGTCCCACCTCATAAATCTTTCTATAGAATTTTATTTTTAACTGACAGTATCTAATAAATCTTAAATGCAAGAGCCAAAAGAATCAGTGCGTTTCCAAAAAACTAATCTGCCTCCCAGAATAAAGGTCAAAAATGTTTACAGGAAAACAAAAATGCCTAGTACCCAGCAAGGTAAAATTTATACCACCTGGAATTTAATTAGAATTTACCAGACACACACACACACACACACACACACCCCAAAATATGAACCAGAATAAAGAAAAAAAATCAGTCGAAATTGACTTAGGTGAAGACAGTTGTTGGAATTAGTAAGCAGTATGTTAAAACAGTTATTACAGGATGGCTGTGTTGGCCAAGATGGCCAGTGCTGATCAGCCAGTGCTGATCGCCCCAGATTCTGCTCCTCACCACTAAGCTGGGATGCGAGGCACACAGGAGAGGCTGAAGGAGAAGGAGAAGCTGGGCTGCCCACAGGTCCACAGCAGGAATCAAGGCTGGGCACCACCTCTTTCTCCTCATCTCCCAATACCACACCCCTGTCACCCACTGTGAAGCTGGGTCTCAGTCACCTCACAGCAGTGGAGTAACCCTAGTAGCTGCTGTTGTATGAATGTGTTCCCAGAGTTCACGTTTTGGATCCCCCAACCTGATGGAATGTCACTGAAAGTGGGACCTCCGGAGGCTCCACTGTCTTGGTCTTTACCACTGCAAGGTTGGTTATTAAGACAGTGGGTTTGTAATACAATTGAGTTTGGTCTTCTTGCTGTGTTTTGTATGTACTGTCCTACCCTTTAGCCATGGGGTAACCAAACAAAAAGGCCCTTACTGGATACCAGAATCTTGACACTGGATTTTCCAGCCAGCAGAAATATAGCAATAAGGTTTTCTCTCTATAAAATAAACCACTCTGTGGTTTTCTGTTAAGAACCATAAAACAGACTACCTGGTGTCATTGGAGACCAGCAGGATTCACATTGAGTATCCCAACTCAGAAGCATGAAGGACATCCACAGCCCTTTTCCCCCAGGGAGTTTTCACCAAGGCACCAAGAAGGTACTTGACTCCACTCCAGTGCATTTTCACTGAGGCAAAATGGCTCAACTCTGCACTTTTGTTGAGGTGGCGTCTGTGGGATCTAGTGAGCATTCACACCCAGCTGTACCTTCAGTTCACCTCAACGCAGAGGTTGCTTTTTAAGTACGATAAACAAGGTCCAGAGTCTCGTAAGAAAGTACTCTGCATGGGCAGGGTATAATAGAAATTCTCTTGTCATACGAAGAATAAGAAGGGTAATGATTTGAATGAGAAAAGACAATCAGTAGATACCAGCACTAACGTAAGTTGGATGGTAGAATTATTGGGCAGGGATTTTAAAACAGCTGCTGTAAAAGTGCTTGAATGCACAATTACAAACATTCTTGAGACAAATGAGAAAATAGAAGATCTAATCAGAGAAACAAAAAGATTTTAAAAGGCAATTGTGGAACTGCAAAATATAATGACTGGAATAAAAAAGTCCTTGCTGGATGGGCTCAGTAGTAGAGTAGGGAATGACGGAAATAGAATCGGTGAACTTGAGGACAAGTCCACAAAATTTTACTCAGACTGAACATCAGAGAGCAAATATACTGAAGAAAATATGAGCAGTGTCTCAGAAGCCATGAGCAGTTACTAGCGGATGTTCGTGTTAGAAGAATTCCACACTGACACAATGGAGTGAGACACTGGATCTCTCTTCCTCAAGTTAGCAAAAGGTATCAAGGTACAGACTCAAGCATCTACAGCAACCCCAGATATGCTAATTTCAAGAAAACTTATGCTAAGATGCATCATAATTATAACAGTAACACCAGATCTGAAAACTAGAAGTAAAGAATGAATTCAGGAAGCAACCAGGGAGAGAGGGCATGTTTCACATACAGAAACACTAGTTTCCAATTAGTAACTTTCTTGTGTGAAACCGTGTAGATAAAGTAGAACAATTCTTTTCTGTTGCTGGAGAGAAATATCTGTGACCTGTGAATTCTACAACCAGTGAATATACTTTCATAAATGAGGAGGAATAAATGCACTCTCAGATAAGAAAAATGATTGAGAATTTATTGTTAGCAAACCTATTCTTCCTATATGACTAAAGGAAGTTCTTTGAATAAAAAGGAAATAATAACAACAGTCTTGGAGATTCAGAAGAAAAATAGCTTTAGGGTACATTAAAATAAGGAAAATATAACAGACCTGGCTTGTCACTGTTATCCTAAATCACGCTAGATGATCTGAGCAAAAAAATTGTAACACTGCTTGATGTAGAGCTCAACATGTGTGGAAGAAATGCTTGAGCATCTCACAGGAAGGTGAGCGTTAGGTGGTAACATGTTGGTGCCTGCAGACTGTGGAAGTTCCAGTGGGATATGGCACCACCTGGAACAACCACTAAATGGACTGCATGATGCGATACTCTCAAGTGCTATGGGTCCATTAATATAGGACCCTAAAAACTCAATTAACACAGGGAGTTTTTTAAACAGGAGAGAGACAAGGGAAGCAAAAATAAAGAAACGCAGACAGGCTACAGCACATTTGTTCCTGTAAATGTGAGTCATCCGAATGAACCAGTGAAAAGAAAAAGCTCTAGGGCAGATTTCCGCCAGGCTGCTGCCTTAGTTGGACAAGAACTCTTGAATACCCTCTCTGTTCTCACACCTCACCCCGTTGAGCAGGAAGCCCCAAGAGCCAATCCGCTACTCGGACAAGCACTTCCTGAGTGCCACAGTGCTGCTAACATTGCCAGAAAACCTCCCACAGCAGGGCTACAAACCCGCCTGACATCTGAGGAGGGGCGGAGAAGCCCTGGAGTCCCGCAGATCTAGGCTGAGTTCATTACGTGGTTTGGGAGTCCAGAACTCCACAAAAACGGAGTTTACCCGGGGCTGCCACTTGAGTCCTTTTCAAATCTCATGTATATGCGTATGAAAGGTAATGTCCCTTAAGTACCTGGGAAATGGGCGGCCTCACTGCGCAGTGCGCACTGCACAGCTGCACGTCAGTCGCTGGGAGGGGTTTAGGATGCAGTCCCTCTGGGTCATCCTTTCTCTTCCTGTAAGCATCTGTCTGATGTTACCTGTTACTTTTACGAAGTGAAGGTTGGTGATCACATTTCGAAGAATGGCAAAAGGGAATAAAAGGAAAACATGATTCAATAATAGGCTGTATGTAAGAAACTCACTTTGAGGAGTGTCTAGGCAGACTGAACATTAAAAGATGGGAAAAGATACACTGTGCAAACATTAATAAAGGCGAAAAGCAGAGTCGATTCTGCTTATGTCATGCAGAGTGTGCAGCACTGCAATTTAGAAAAAGAAATGCACTTGTATCCAGGCCTAGTGGCACAAGCCTATAATGCCAATACTCTGGCAGGCTGAGGCAGGAGTATCACAGCCTGGGCAATTTAGTGATTTAGTGTGGTCTTGTCTCAAAAAAAAAAATTGAAAGACCTAGGAATGTAGCTCAGCATGAGGGCCTTGCACTCAATACTTAGAACCTCAAAACAAACACACACACACACGGGACTCTTCACAAAGAAGGATTTTTATGTAATCCACTGGGAAGACACAACAGTCTGAAATATATTACATTAACCAACAACCAATAGAGTGCAAAGGATATATAGACAAGTCTACAGTGGTAGCTGGTTGTTTTAATACTCCATTCTCAGCAGTTGATAGAACTACTAGATAGAAATTACTAAGGATATGAGCGAACCGAGCAATACTTTATTTTGGATTTTGTCATGTATATGAAAAAAGTGTATGCCTGACAAAGCAGAACACACACTTTTTTCAACTATTCACAAGATATTCTCCAAACTAGACCATATGCAGGTCCTTTAAAATCTCAGCAAATGAAAAAGTAATGAAATTATAGAGTATTTATCTGGCCATCCTGGAATCAAAGTAGAAATCAGTAACAGAATAAATATGAGAAAAGTCTCCACATATTTGTGAATTTATGAACATATTTATAAACAACCTAATATGTTGAAAGGAAATAAAATATACAGAGCTTAATTATAATCTAAACACAATATCTCAAAGTTTGTGAGATGCAGCTAAAGCAGTGTAAAGAGGGAATTTTATAGTGTTAAATGCTTATGGCAGAAAAGGAGAAGGAACACCAATCAATGTAAACAAAGGAAATAGCAAAATAAATTGGGTAATAATGAAAGTAAGAGAATAAATATCAATGCAATAGAGAATAAAAAAGAGGTAATCAGTGAGATGAAAAGCTGGCTCTTTGAAAAAAATCAGTTGATAATCATTTGGCAAGAATTACAGGCATAAAAAGAGAACAGACATGTACATGAATGCGTAAGTAAGCAGAGTGCATCACCACAGGTCCTGCAGCCAGGAAGGAGCAATACAGGGGCAGAAGTGTGTGTCTCTGGAGGAGTGGCTGCCCAGCATGCAGTGGCCCTGGGTTGAGTCCCCCAGCACTGCAGTGGGGTGTGGGGGAGACGATACTATGAGTGAATGTGAATTCCTTGAAAATCAGAAACTGTCAAAACTCGACCCCAAGGAGTTAAGAAAGGAGCTAATCGGAGGAAGTCCTGTTAAGGTGCTGTCTGAGCGTCTGCTGGATGACGTGGTGGGGAGGGTGGTGCGTTTGGGGCAGTGGATCGGGGTGCTTTGGGAGACGTCCAGGTAGAAACACAAGGGGCTCATGCTGAGCTTGTCCTGGGAAGAAGGAACTGACTAGGAAAAGGCACAAGTGGGAAACTCATGGGATTAGCAGTCATTCCAAAGTGTATTTAGAGTAGGGCAGTGACCAGCGATGCTTCTCCAGGTCTGCAGCTCTTGTGAAAGGACAGACATTGTGGATTCAAGTAGTGGACTGGAGAGGACAGCAGGCTGGGGAAGGGCAGCGGGCTTGTTGCTGGGCTCTGTTTCACAGGGTCTTAGCGTCCACGTGATCTCTGCTCTGCCCATTGATAGCAGGGGCTGAGCTCCCGCACCCATCAGTGTGGACTTGCTACCAGTGTGTGTTTAAAAAGAGCATGACTTAGGGTTGTCAGCGGGCCATCCAGTGGATGGCCAGCAGTGGAGATGGCAGAACTAGGACTGCTCCATCCTGAAGGGAGCCCCAGGAAGGGGCTGAGATGGAGCCAGGAGTGAGGTCACGGAGCATGAAGAAGAGCCAGTCCCAGCTCAGCAGTGAGGCGTCTGCCGGGACCAGTGAGGCCGGGAGGGCAGTGCCCGCTCTGCATGGGGCAGTGTGCAGCTCTGGGCTTCTCCAGAGGACAGCATCAGAGGCCAGGATGAGAAGGGAGGTAAGCGAGCCCAGGGGTCTCGTTGGCAACACAGTAGATTCAGGAGCAGAGGCTTCGGCTCAGGAAACAGCCCCAGCTGCAGAAATGACAGCGCTGCAGTGGGAAGCGTGGAGCGTATTCTTTGCTACAGCTGAGGCAACAGCCCCGCTGCGCCAGTTTTCCTGAAGTGCAGAATCTGAGGCTGTGGAGGTCTCACAGTCTCGGGTCCCTTGAGCTCAGGTCCATTGACGTCCCTTTGGCGGGCCTGACTGGCCTGGAGGCTGGCAGACTGGGCAGGGTCTCATCCTCCTTCTGATCTATGGCCCCAGTGTCCTCTTCTGTGACTTTCCATCCAGACCCTCCCTCCACCTGGGCAGCTTCTCTCTTTCCCTTCACTGCCTCCCTCTTTCACTCTCTCAGCAGCCCTGTGCACTCCTTCCTTGCCCTGCCTCTTCTGCCCCAGCAGCTGTATGTGGCTGGGGACCCCCAGGCACTGAGGTACTCTGGGTGGGTGCTCCCGCCACTGCTGAGGACCTGGGCCCGGAGCATGCCAGGCGTGCTCAGGTAGGTTACTCTGGGTCCGCCTAACGGGCTCCTCCTCAGCGCCTTGCTTGTGGGCATGCTCTGTACCTGGAGTTTGTTTGCTGACTTGCACCAGATGAGGGGATTTGTCTTTGTGGCAGACAAGGGAGATGGGGAATGGAAACTTCCTACACAGTCGTGGGATTCAGATGAGGATGAGCAAAGCTGCTCACAGAGGAGCTGGGCTTTGCTGTGCATCTTGCTTCTTCACTGATGTGGCAAATAAACTAGCAGCCAATGACACTGACCTCACATTTAGATCTGTGAGGACCATCAGTAAACGCAGGCTTCACCATCATTAACCCTCTCATTGCTTTTATGGTGAAAACAAGGAACCTGCCCAGGAAACCTGTAATCTTTCTTAAAAAGTGTTGAATTCACATGCACATGTACAGGAGATGCATTGGGTTAAATGTGACAAGCAGCTGCCAGACAGCTTTGTAGCACACATGCACACACCTGCGGTTCGTGGCTCCGGAGTGTACATCCAGGGTGTCGGGCAGCTAGTTGCAGGCAGGCAGCGTGGCTCCTGAGGACACAGCCCCACCCATCCTAGCTGCTGTGTTACCTGTGCGGTCCTTACCCCTCCGATCTCCTGCTTCCTTAACAGCTGGGGTAAACCCGGACTGCAGTGGGAGGCCGCTTCCTGCAGGCGCTCTTCCCGGAAGCTTGCGTGCACTTTCCCCACAGCACGAGCCTGAAGAATGATGTGGTCAGGGCTGGCTCCTCGCCGGTATTCTCTTCCTTCATCATTTCCCATTCGTTCCCACTCTTGTTCACGTGTCCCTCAGACAAGGCCACATCTCTTCAAGCAGGACCACGTTCCGAGTTGCCGTGGGGCCCTCTTCCGCTTGGTGGTGACTGTGTTGGATGGTCTCGTAGTGAGTGTTGTATCATTCTAACCTCACACCTGACACAGCGTGCCTATGAGAAAGAGGTTTATTTAGCGCCTATTTTGAGGTTTAAAGTCTCTGATTTGGCAGCTGCATTGATCGGGCCTCTGGTGAGGGTGGTAGACAGTGGTGGGAGAGTACATGAGCAAGGGGGTCGCCTTTCAGACACTAATGAAGGGACAGGGTAGGTGGGCCAGGCTTGCTCCTGGCATAGTCACTCTTTATTAAAAACTACTAATGGGATTACACGAGCGCTGTCTTTCAGCCCAGGGGCCTACTGAACACTAGTCAGATTCCACCTCCTCCAGACTCCACTGCCTTCCAAGAACACCGTCCTGCGGCTCAGGCACAGAGGCCCCTTGGGAGACACTGAGGTCACACCCCGACCATCGCAGGTGGTGGCCACGCAGCAGTCGTGTTTTGGCTGAAGGTGTGGCAGGTTGATGAGCTTCATGGGAAATTAGCCTCTCATTTCAGTGTGAGTCACGAGGCACAAACAACACCCTTTATGAAGCTGTGATTGGCACCGGGACGACCATGTGGCAGCCAAGTGGGGCAGACTATTGGAAAGAAGAAACGCTGATCCCAGGCCCTGAGCCACTGAGTGAAGCAGCTTTGAGGTGGTCCTGCTTTAAGACTTCTCCCAGGAGATGTGTCAGTTAGCTATGGCCACGATGATGCCACGTAAGGAAAAAGACATATTTTAAGAAGAAGAAATGGAAAAGAGAGAATAGCAGTGAGGGTAAGCAAAACACACACTGAAGATTGATGTAAGAGGGTACACAGCAATGCTCATTTAGTGATTGTGACATTACCGTTAGATCAGGTCAGTATAACACCCTTTGTTTCCCATTGAAAAGAGATAAAGTGAACTGAGAAGAATCAAATACTAGATTTATTGCTAGTGAAATCTTTATTGGAGACCACGATGTCCATATGCTGGGGTGCGTGATGGTCCCCACCCCTCAGCTGTAAAGCTCCTGGTCATGACAGCCTGGGGAGTCTGAGCTGGCACTGAGGAGAGACCCCAGCTCTCCCACGTTTCTCCTGCCCTGACACAAACACAGGTGAGTCACCCCATCCCTAGAAGACAAATAACCCAGCAAATCTCTGCCTGTGGTATAGAAGGCCCCAGAGAAATCTCCACTTGACAAGGGAGGTCAGAAAGTGCCAAATTCATACAGAAATAATTATATAAAAGCTGAACTTAAACCCGAGTTGTCTTAAAGGAAGTAAATAGGTAGTTCCTGGGTAGAGCTCTTGCCTAACATTCACAGTGTGTTGGTGCAGAAATGAAGGGAGGGAGGGAGGAAGTAAATCCAGGTATCATAACAATAGGGATAATCTTAGAAAATCACATAAAAATGTATTTCAAGAACGCTAAAGATGTATTCTTCAGGCCTGAAGTATTTCATGCAGCGCTTTCAGAGCCGTCCGTCGAAGGGCCTCTGGGGCCCAGTCCAAAATCTTCAGCTGAGGGTCCAGCAGCGCTGACAGTGGTCTCTGTGCTTTTACCATGCCCTCTCCCCTGGCCTCTGAGTCTCCAACCTGACCTCTGCTGTGCCTGGATGGGTCCTTCTCTCAGTGTCACCCCTGCACCCAGTGGTCCAGGTCCGAGTCCTCTGGTCTGGGTAGCGGTGAGTGTGTGGCTGGGTTAGACCCTCTGGACTCCCCGTCCCCTGCCGTGAGACCCTAGGCGAGCTCCTTGACTAGAGTCTCAGCTTTCTTCCCTGGGAGTTGGGGAGATACTGGTGTGAGCCTTGGACAGGAACGGTGAATGCCAGAAACAGGGGGCTCAGCGTCTCCTGAACACAGGCGTGGGGTGGTGATGGTCCCCAGCTTCTCGCTGGGCTCTAGGGGTGGCTGGACAAAGCCACACAGACGTGCTGACCGGCTTGGCTACAAGGTACAGTTCAGTCTCTGTTGGAGTCTCCAGTGCCTCAGCATTTTGTTTTGGTTTTGTGCCCAATTAAATAGAATCAGTAGATTTTATCTTACTAATAAAATAGTCCCTTGTGAGAAATTCAGAAATTATAAAACATGATTAAATACTAAAATCTAAAACCCCATGACCCCACTTTCCAGGGAGATCTAGACTCATGTTCCTGTATTGCAGTGTAGCTTAGTGTCTTTTACTTCGTATCTTCTTATGCGTGTGTCTGTATCTGTGTGTGTCTGTGTGTGTGCGGGTGTGTATCTCTGTGTCTGTGTGTGTCTGTGTCACTGTGTCTGTCTCTGTGTGTGCATCTGTGTGTGTGCGTGTATCCGTCTGTGTGTGTATCTGTGTGTGTCTGTGTGTCTGTCTCTGTGTTTGTGTGTATCTGTGTGAGTCTGAGTG
>PVJX010011651.1:0-21979 GCA_004027295.1 Dolichotis patagonum | reverse complement strand
ACTCCTGCTCCTCCACTTCTGTGCCTCAGGGTTCCCTCTCCGCGGGGCTCCTGGCTGTTTCTCCCTGCCGTCTCCAAGTGAAGGCTGCCTCCTCTGCGTCCCCGGGCATCCCAGCCCCTGGCTGTTCTTTTCCCCAGTGAGGCACCCTGGCGCCGAGCTCCCGGCCCCGTCCTTCCTCACCTCCAGCGTGTCTTTGGACGCTGCCTCATGGTCCGGAGCTGCTGTTCTCACCTCGGTCCCTGTGACTTCCTAGCTTGCCAAGTCCACAGCTGCTTCCCCAGTGGCCTGGTCTCATTCTCTGCCACACCAGCTCCCTGCTCCCTGCAGGTCCCACTCTAGCTTTCCCACCGCCTCTCACTGCCCCGCAGAAACTTTAAAGGATGGGTTTCCCTCTGCGTCTTCCTCAGGGATCAGAAGGCTCTTCCTGCGCAGTTAGCCCCCCTACACCTCCACCTATTTTATTTGTTCATCGATTGAGTAATTTGTGCAGTGCTGAAGATCAAATTCAGGGGCAGGCAGCCACGAGCTACATCTCTAGTGCTTTCAAAACTGTGAGACAGGATCTTGTTGTTTCGCCCAGGCTAGTCTCAAACTGTCACTTCCTGCCTCAGCCACCCAGCTAGCTGGATTTCCCTGGGCCTCTGCCTATTTTAATTCTAAAGCTTTAGGTCTTTTTTTCCACATGCACAGTAGATGTTCTCACTGCCTTGCCCCACACGTGCGAGCAGCATCAAGAGCCTTTGATGTAACAGCCGTCCTTACAGAGGAAGGAATTCGGGTCTGTGCTACGGCACGGCTGAAAATCAAGCAACTTCCATGTTCAGGGAAGTGAACCAGGCACAAAGAGCAGATGCAGTCTGATTTCACCAAGTAGAGTAGCTGAATGTCATAGAGACAATAGTCTACCGAGACGGGGAGAGGACTGGGGAGTCGTTTACTGGGGACAGTTTCAGTGGGAGGTGGTGAGGGGGAGCTGGGTGGTGGTAATAGTTGCTCCGTGATGGATGGGAGTGAGGGTCCTCAGGGCCCCCGAGCTACACCCAAAGGTGTGCAGCTTGTTGGGGACAGTGCTGTATCCAGTCCCATCGCACTTCACCATCACCCCACCTGTGGGGCACCCTCCCACAAAACTATGCCCTTAGCTACTTTACTTTTATTTTGAAGCAGTTTTCTGAGTTGCCCAGGCTGGCCTTGAACTTGCAGCCCTCCTCTGTCTGCCTCAGCAGAAGGTGTCCTCCCCTCTCCAGGCGTGGGTACCTGGGAGTGGTCTCTGTTTCAAGGGAGCTCTGGTCACTGCTGTGCCCTCGGGTCTTTACCTTGTGCCTAGTAGTGGCACGACTGCCTTGCTCGGAGCTCCTGTGTGTCCTTACAGCCTCGGCCTGGTTTGGTTTCATTTTGCCCTGTACACTGTACCTTAGATGATCTTCTTACCAACTGGAGAAACTCATATTTCAACTTGCGCTCATTTCTGAAGAATGCCTGACTTTGATATAGAACCTTCTCTGTACTGGAAGCGGGGTGTCCTTCCTCCTTTCTCTGACAAGCAAATTTAGAGTAACATGGTCTACACATACAGAAACCAATCCAAAATGGGTCCTTGACCTACACATAACAGCAAAAATTGTAAAACCTTTGGAAATAAACAATAACCTAGGCCTGAATTTTCCTGGCCTTGGACTCAGCACAAATTTCTCAACTATAACATTAAAATTCCAAGTGGTAAAAGGAAATATTAATAATTTGTACTACATCAAAATTTAAAATTTCTACTCTTTGAAATATTAGAAAAGTAATCCACAGACGGGGAAAAATTTTTTCAGCATATGTAGCTGACAAGGGAATTGTATCAGACTCCATAGATTACTCTTAAATATGAGCAAAAAAATTATAAAAATATTAGCAAAGAATCTGAATAGACTTTTTCCCCATTTAAATTATATGAATGGCCAAAAAGCAATGCAGCATCATTATTTACTAGAGTAATGCAAATTAAAATCCCAGGAGGACACCATTGCATACCCACTGGGACGTTCGTGATAAACCCTTCCCCACAATAAACAAGTAGAGAGATAGAGAGATAAATAGAAAGCAGTGAGTATGGGTGAGGGTGCAGAGAAACTGCGAGTTTCATGCATTGCTGGAGTGAATGTAAAAATGGTGCAGCTGCTATGGAAAGCGTTTGGCCGTTTGTTGCATTACTTACCACCTGCCCCAGCAGTTCTACTCCTATGTGTACACGCAAGGGAGGTGCAAACACTATCGCAGAAAGACTTGCATGTAGCGTATTTGAGATATCCCCACAGAGGAGGAGCTCCAAGGGCTCACCAGCCAGTACCTTCTCCACACACTGTGACAGTCTTTGAAAATCAGAAGAAAAGGGGCACTGATTCGTGTTACAATACAGATGAGCCTCCAAAATACTAGACCAGGTGCATGGTGCCACCTCTTGCAGTGTGGGTCACTCACTTGTCAGCCTGCAGAGCACTCTGGGCACAGCGGGGACACAGGCAGAGGACAGCCTGGGCTGGGCTGGGCTGTGGACACACTCCCTCCTCTCTCCTGTGATGATAGCCCAGGCTGGACACTGCGCTCACTGGCGGCCTGGGCAGCAGAGAGCACTGCTGGCTCCTCCAACCAGGTGCAGGTGGAGAACAAGGGACAGGAAGGCCCGGGAGGGGTGTGGACGAGACAGAAAGCAGGGCTCGAAGAAGGCCCATGTTCAGGTTCAGGTCTCCTGTGATCTGAGTCCATGGCACATATATTTTATAAACCTGGCAATTCATACACAAACAGAAAATGATGAATTATCAAATAACACTGAAAGAATGAATTCACGAATAAATGACTTTTAGTTGTTCACTAACTGCTGGCCTTTCTTACACATAACTCCCAGCACTTAAAAATATGATGAGAGTGTGTAGCATATATATTTAGGTAGATATCGATACAATAGCAATTAGACTAGTTGTTGTGTATTTGTTAGCATGGGGATAACAGTGTAAAGCATGCTTTATTTTTCTCATTTCCTTGCAGGCTGTGTAGGAAACACATAGCTTGGTACCTGTAGCTGTGCAGTTGATTATGTAGCTTATAGAGATATTTTTTTCCTCTTAGTGGGTTTGCAATTGGATATGTGTATATGCATATAAATATGTATGCATGTGTATACATAAATGTATGTAATATATGATGTGCTTATATATAAAGTCAGCCTTTCATGTCCACAGATTGAACTGACCATGGATTGAATATATCTGGAAAAAGACTGCGTCTGTACTGAACTTGTTAAAAAAATATAATAATACAGCATAACGAATAGTCATATAGTATAGTATAGTATAGTATAGTATAGTATAGTATAGTATAGTATTTCTATTGTTTTGGGTTTTGAAACCCAACTGAGAAATTATTAAAAAAAAAAAAAGCAGGAGCATGTGGACAGGTTATATGCAGTAGACTGGAGAATTTTCAGATTTACGTACCCGCAGTGGCCCAGGAATCAGCGACACAGAGGGGCAGATATGCGCACAGCTATGTATCTGTATGTGTCCTGCTGTGTACACATACATTGTGCATACATATATCCCTGTTCTTTGTTACTGATGCCACTTCATCCCTGCAGGACACGCTGCAGCCCTGTGTGTGTCCTGCTGTTCTGTGCCCCAGCCAGGGAAGCCGAATGGCCCCTGGCCCCAACCCATCCGGGCGCTTGCGGGCAGGTGTCAGTACCTCAGGTGTAGCTCGCAGGCAATGTTGCTGAACCTGACCAAAGGCAGAGGTGAGTTTTTATCAGGTCCAGCAGCTTTCGTTATGGACAGTTGAGGGGCAAAAACAGAGCCCTGCAAACCTTAATTCTGACCAGAAAGTTATTTCACAGGAATACTGACCCTGTATCTCCATGTCCTTGGGTTTTTCTGTCATCTGAGAATCTTGACCTCATCAGTCAGTTAATTCCCTTTCCTCTCCCCTCATTCTCCAGCTGTGCTCAGCCCAGCACCAGCGGGGAGGTTCTCCTGAGATTGAGGAGGAGGTGCTAGACTGCTGGAGCAAGCCCACTCCGTGCGGCCTCCAAGGTTTGCTACAGCTGCTGGAAGACACAGCACACAGCAAACAAGTTCTAAATGACCTGCCCCCCAGCTCATGGCCTGCCTGTAGCCCACCACATGGGCTACAGACTCTGAGAAGGGAGCCTGTGGATCTTTACAGATGTTTGCTGTTCAGGACTGTCCGGTTTAACCTTGCACAGGTGGCCTCTGTAGGACACGGGACAGATTGGGAGTCAGAATGTACCAGCAGACAACCAAAAGACGATATTTGTTGTTGATATAGGGGAAAGAAATCCCCAACCAGCCAGATGTCTGGTGTGAGTTCATGTTCTCTAAAACTGAAGAATGAATTTTAGAACAACAGAGGATAAGAGCAGAATATATTTACAGAGAGAAACAAAGCTTCTGTCCGAGAGAGAGAAAGAGAACCAGGGTCCTGAGTGGTTTACTGAGGATCCTGCCTTTTCTAGGGACTTTTATAGAGCAAAATGAGGAGGTGAGGCAGGTCCAAGGTGGGGAAAAATGGGAACTCACAAGGCAGGCAGGCAGGCATGATGTGGGACAGAACTATGGCCAACCAATAAGATTACGAGTGTAATTGCTTATATAAGATTGATTAAATCGATATCCAATGGGGAAGCAGTTCACTTAGCAAAGCAGCAGAAAGGGGCTGGGGGATGGAACAGGGCCACTGCCTGCAGGGGTTTGAATTAGTGGCTTCTTTTGGCTTCCTCAAGGTGCACAAGGTATCCAGGTGATACCTCTTTAGCATATCAATCCCTGAGGTGTGGCTGTAGTTGATTTTCTTTTGTCTTGACGTCTGGCCCGCAGCAGAGGTGTCTGTTTTTCCCCATAGCTGCAAGGTTTCTGGGCTTCTGCTGGCTCCTTTCAGGGCCCAACCCTGTCTGTCTGACTGACATTCTACCTAACTTAGCTGCCTATAATATTGTGACATATCAACCTATAGATTTCATGGGACAGAAGTTCTCAACTTGTATCTAAAGCAAGTGAATCATGACTGATTCAATTACCAGTTGTTAATTATATAGCCAGTTATAAATTATAAACTCTAATTCTGATTAACACAGCCGCTAATTAATTGACATCTTTGGTTACATTGCAGCTGAATGTGGCATGCATAATTCCAAACATGGCAAAAGGAAGCAAATGTGCCTATAAACTGCATAACAGTCTGCACAGTGGGTTAATCAGGGACTGCGCAGCTAGGGTTGGAAAAGGAATGGGAAACACAAAGGACACTTTGAATTATTGTTCTCACACTAAAAATATTCTAGCTGCTATCCAACTGGAGGCAACTCACATATGGAAAACCTGTATTTTAATATCCATCATTATGCACGAAACTAGGAAAATGTACAATTAACTTGATAGTTGATGCTCTAACCATTGCCTTGGTGAATAGAGACCTTTTGCTGCTTTAAATCACCATCTGGATGCTACATAAAAGTGTTTGCCGTGGCCTCCAGTCAGCTTGGCTGGTCTGCTGCTCTGTGTCAGGACTCCTCTGAACCCATTTGAATGTGAATAGCGTCAGATATTAGGTTTAAGTTTAACAGTGTCAGGCTGCCAGCGGCAGAGTGCCTTTACCTTGTGAAACAGTGTTCTTGCTTTTGAGTAACTTAATGGTTCTTGTTAATTTACCAGCTTCTAAACCAAAATGTAGGCATTTCTACAATGAAAATCATTCACTTAAGATCCCTTTATACCATAGACATTTCACCTTCTCTTCGTGACACCTAAATCTTCTATCTGCATGGGTGGGAGGTATGCATCAATGCTGCAAGGGAGTAATTAGAAACCTCTGTCTATAGTTATTAGAAGCAGATATTAGAAGAATTAAAATAAGCACAAGCAGCACTCATCAAAAAAATGGAACGTACTAGAATGTCTGAGCACCATGAGAATAACGATTTTTACATGAAGACATGACTCTGTGGGTATGCGGTGTGATGCAAGGATACCCTTTATGGCATGATATAAAGAAGCAAGTTAGCATGCGCTAAGTGTATTCTGAAACAATCTTTTCTTAATTTCACTGAAACAGCTAGCTAGTCAGAAGCTAACAGTGCACACAGGGTGGGTGGCCAGGTTATCGATAGCAGCGGGACCTGGAGCAAGGCAGGTCCCTAGTGACAGGCTGTCCACAGACACCTGTTCTGCAGTGAGCTGACACTTGGCATGGCAGAGCCACGATCCGTGTCTCCCTAGCATCACATCACAGGCTTCCGCTGAGATCCATGTGAAGTGGTTTGCAGCAAGGCCAGCTCGGCATCTGTTAGGCCTGAAGCAAGTGGAAGGCTGTGTTCCTGCACTCGCTGAGAACAGACTCTCCTTAGACCCCAGCAGAGCATGGAGGGAACTGTTCTCATGCCCGTGTTTCAGTACACATATGCGTATTTTCTAACTACAGATTTCTGGTTTAAGAAATGCTTTCCTGATTTTGATGAAATTGAAAGGTTTAAATAAAAATGGTTCAAATGATATAAAGAATGATGCCATGCAAAAATAAATGTAACACACGGAGGGTTTAAAAGCCCCAGCTCTTGGTTTTCCTTCTTGTGGTCCTGACTCTGTGCAGCTAAGGTAGGTCCTGCAGCTGGATTAAAGAAGACAAGAAAGAGAAAGAGTAAATATGACAGAAAAGCCATAAGACAGAGCTGTCAGGAGAGAATCTGTATAGGCACGTGGTGCTCTGGTCTCTGGTCTTCAGACAGATGGAAGTCGTCCCTCTTGGATTTGCTTCTATGCCTTAGGAATGGGTGAGACCACCTTGGAACAGAGCAATGAGAAGGACAGGAGTAGAGGCCAGGCAGAGTCAGGCGCCAGGCAGCCCAGGAACCCCAAGCAGAGCAGCCAGCGGTGTGCAAAGGCAAGGACAGGTGTCTCGAGCCGAGCAAAGAAGCAACGGTAACATGTTTTCCTTCTGTTACATCTGTCCGGAAAATGGGTCCCGTGAGAATAAAAGAATGTCCTTTGGAGGTCACGGAGTGACCTCCTCACTGGGACAGGGCTGGCGAAGCAAGCAACCCCAGGTGGGAGGATGATGGGTGGGGACTTGTGTGTCCAGAAGTTTAACTGACTAAAATGCTAAGGAATTCCCCATAAAATGTCACTGGAAATGGTGAATAAATTTTAAGGTGCGTCATTTAAATGTGTCACTGAATTCATAGTTTCCTAGGGGAGATATGCTCAGGGCTCATGAAACCGAGACATACTGGGAGAGAGAGCGGAGGTGAGAGCAGCACGACGTGTGCCTGGGGTCGAAGGCCTGGTCCTCTGCCTGTGTGCATGGTGGCGTCCAGGCACAGGCAGGAAGCAGGGAATAGACAACTCCACCAGCACAGGATGGAACTGCATCTAACACAGCCCATGAGCTTGGAGGCCTTCATGGTAGGATGTTGTAGAACAAAAATTCCAGTCACCAAAGACTTGACAGGAAATGCAGCTCCTCCTCTGGGTAGGGAGGAGAGCACCTTTGAACTTGTCTCATGTCCCAGGATCTCAAAGCTGGACTGAGGTTTGTGCTCACTGGATACTTCTTCCAAGGTTGTGGACCAATCTGGAACCCTGACTGATAGCACAGAGAGATTTCTTTCCGTTTGGAAGCCCTGCTCCCGGGTTAAACAGAGTCTCTGCCCACAATCCACAGATGCGCATGTGCTGTGTGGGCACCCCCTGAGTTGCTGAGGTTACACCTGTGAGCCCAAGAGATAGACATTCCTGCACTGCACTGCGGGTGTTCTGTGGTGGGAAGGAAACATAATAAATCAGTGCAACAAACAAATATATTATGTAGAATATGGTCGGGACTAAGAGGCTGAGGGCCCAGAGGGTGAGGATTAAAAGGGTTGGGAGAGACTCACAGGAAAGGACACTGTGCAAAGGCAAGCAGCTAGAGCAGTCAGCCAGAGGAGCAGCTAAGGTAAAGGGCCTGAGGGAGGAGGGTGTTCGGGTCTTTCAGGAAGGACAGGAAGGCTGCTGCTGCTCGGACTAAGTTAGCAGAGGCCACAGTAGCAGGAGATGAGTTCAGAGATGTGACAAGTGGGCCACGCTGTGTTGATTTTAGCTCTGTTCCCCATGAGCTGGGGAGTTTTGAAGGAAGGAGCACGTGATGTGACTTACATTGCCAAGAAATCTCCTGAGATGCTCTGCTGAGAACGGGACCATGGAAGGAGGAGAGGGCTGCACCGGAACCTTTAGGGGCCAGTAGGATGGGAGGAGAGAAGGGGGTGTGGTGTCTGGCAGTAGCATGGATGAGAAGTGGTGAGTCCAGGATCTCTTCAATGGAGAGGGAACAGAACTTTAGATGGGTTACTATAGAAGGCAAGAGAAGAGATGAATGAAAAGTGACCCCAGGGATTGTTTTTCTTGCATAACTGTGAGACTGGAAAGCCATCGGTGAACTGGGAAAACTGCACGTGAGTCTGCCCATCTTCAGGGTGAGCCCTGACATGCTCCGACATGCACTGAGATGTTTGGGGGGTTTAAGTGTTTGTGTGAGGACCAAATTTGGCAATTCTGAACATACAGGCGGACTTCAAAATCATGAAGCTGAAAGTGTGAAGGGAATAAGGGCACTAGATCTGTAATCCCAGCACTCTGGGAGGCTGAGACACAAGGTCAGCACGGTAAACAGCCCAGCAACTTAGCAATGTCATGAGACTGCCTCAAAATACAAAAGTAAGAACTGGGCTGGGGACGTGGCTCAGTGCGAAGGCCCTGGGTTCAATCCATGTAATGAACAACAATCGAAGTAATATTTTTAATTTACAGGAAGCGCTATTGTTACTAGTGTGAGTTGTATAATAGCAGTACTGCAGCAAGTTTCGGGAAGTAACTAGAAACAGACACGATCTCAGACCTGAATGGGTGTCTGTGGAAACACAGCACATTTCCTAGGTGTTGAAGGTGCTTAGAATCTGTGGAATCACTGTTTCACATCATTGTCTTGGAGGCAAGGAAATCTGAAACATTTTCAGGTAGAAGCACAAATAAAAGCAAGAGGCATTGAGTTCTCATGTGACATGTATGTGCAGCAATGTCTATTATTTTTGATAATACTTTTCTTCATGTGGAAGAATGAGTGGTTTGTTTTACCCTTGCCTTGTCTATTCTCTTGAAGAGATTTAAAGAGAAGTTAATTTAATAGTTTAGCAAATCTAACTATGAAGACTCTCTGTGTTAGCTACTTTTCTTTTGTTGCTGAGACAAAATACCCGACACCCGAAGTTAAAGGAGGAAAGGTTTATTTAGCTCATAGTTTGTGGAGGTTTCAGTCCTGCTCCAAGGCAGGGTGTCACATGGCAGAGGGGTGATGGATCAAGACAGTGAAAGGCAGCAGAAGCAGCAAGAGGAAAGTGGGGAAGAGTCAGCCTCTTTTCCTCCCTCACACTGTAAGCAGGCTACCAGCCCTCGAGTGAGTGTAGCGCTCACACAGCCTGGCCGCCCTCCTCTTGCACTGGCTCAGGATGTTACAAAGTGAGGATGCTGGCCCTTGCTGGGTCGCTTAAACTTCTGAATTTCTCAGCTTGACACAATGTATCAGCCATTACACTCTCATTATTTAAAGAGTTAGAATTTTTAAGTTCACTATCATCTGCAGTTATGGCTCATTTTTGTTATTCCATGTTTAGAGTACATAATGTTTACATACCATGTGGGGAGTTGGCATATGTGCATAACACGTCTTAATTCCATCCTTTTTTCCTTTCCCTTCCCTCCATCTCTTAATCCCCTCCCCACTTGACAAAGATCTCGCTCTCTATTTCCTATTATCTATCTTTAATTTTGCTCTTTATTTACAGTTGGTGTTCCTCATATAAGAGAAACCATGTGATATTTAAGCTTGTGTATCTTGTGTATTTCATGTGTAACACTGTGGTCTCAAGGGGCATCCATTTTCCTACAGATGCATCAAGTTCATCTTTATTTGTGGCAGAGTAGTACTCTGCTGTGTGCACATAGGGCATTTGCACTATCCATTTATCTGCTGATGGGTGTGTAGGCTGTAGGAAGGGACTGCAGAATCCAGGCTGCAAGAAATCACACCAAGAATCAACAGATGGGATCATATCAAATTAAAAATCTTCTGCACAGCAAACGAAACAGCAGAGTGAAAAAGACAACCTACTTGATGGGAAAAAATGCCTGCTGTTCTTCAGGCAGAAGACTAACATCTACAATGTATAAATAATTCAAAAAAGTGGGCCCCCTCCAAAGTAAAGACCAAATTAAAACAAAAATATCTTTTAACTGAAATGAGCAGACATTTCACAAAAGTGGAAGTATTTAATAAATACATGACGAAATGTTCGTCACCATGAACCATCACAGGAAAGCAAATTAAAACCACATTGAGGTTCCATTTTACTCCAGAAAGAATGACTATCATCAACAAAATCTAACAATAACAAATACCGGTGAGGTTGGGGGGAAAAATGGAACCCTTCTACAAATTTTGGGGTATACACTAGTGCAATCACTGTGAAAATCAGCATGGAGATTCCTCAAAAAACTGAAGCTAGAAGTTCATTTGACTTAGCAATTCCCTTTCTAGGTGTCTTCCCATAAAAGTTAAAAACATCATATTACAGTGACATATGCACACTCATGCTTATAGCACGAGCAGCACAACTCATAACAGCTAAATCTTGGGTGCAGGAGCTATTATTTTCTTTCTTTCTTTCTCTTTCTTTCTTTCTTTCTTTCTTTCTTTCTTTCTTTCTTTCTTCTTTTTTGGTAAGGAAGGGCACCTCAGGATGGTTTATCTAGCTCGATGAACACCTCTAAAGTAACTCACTGGTCTCCAGTTGTAACATTCTCCTTTGTTGTGCAAGTATCTTTGCAGGAACTGAAGGTACCCTGTTTAAGCATTATGACCATTGTTTACAGCTAATTTTTAGAGTTTATTTGGATGATAATATAATTTGCAAGTCATTGCATTTCCTTTTGGAGTCCTATTAACTGAAGATATTTGCTGGAAAGTAAATGTATCTGATGGGACGCACACATACAACATGTCTTTGTTGAGTATCGTTCAAATAAAAACTCATTTAAAATGAAGTACATGGAATGATTGATCAGCGTGCAGTGGCGCATTCCAAATTTGCAGTGAGTATGAAAAATTATTTGCATGTACAGCCACATCTGTTCCTGTATGTTCTTCTGTTTAATCTATGCTGTATCTGAGGCCTAGCGTTAGATTCAGTGTGCACCGGACACCATAACTAAGCATTCTTCTTGCATGCAATTGGGAGTTCATGAGCTCATCCTCCAATCTGTTGCCAAAACAACATCCAAGGAAACACTGTAAATTTTGCTGCTTCTGCAGCTGACCTCCTGATCTGATCTAGATATGGGAGATTTTTAGGAAATTGTATCAAATAACATACTAAGTGAATGAATTTGGAGGTTAGGATGAAAAAAAACACAGGCCAGGATAGCACTTCTGGTTTTTTGGTTTGGTTGAATGGATGGGTGGACAGGGCACATCATGGGAAACAGGTGAGGTAGAAAGATAATTGGGCTGCACATGGAGCCTTCAGGAAACAGCTGCATCCACTCTTTGGAACTTCAGAAAGTAGAATGGACCAGGGACTCAGTGGAGGAATGAAGTCTCGCTGTGGTTTGGGTAAGTGTCCCCCAAAGGCTCATGCGTTCAAAGCTTGGTCCTTAGGTGCTGCTGGGAAGCAGTGCAACCTCTAGAAGTCCAGAGGAGTCTAGAAGTCTCTGGAGTGCAGAGGAAGGAAGTCAGGTCCTGGGAACGTTTCCCTGAAGGGGATGTTAGGACTGCAGCCCCTCTCCCCCGTCCCCCTCTTTCCTTCCTGTCTTCTCTGATGGGAGCAGTGGATTGGCCCAATGCTTTTTCTGTGATCCATCCAACCACAGTTCCAGAGGCACTGGGGCCAAGCCACCATGGCTAAAGTCTCCAAAATTGGGATCCAAAGTAAACCTTTCCTCTTGAAAGTTGACTGTCTTAGGTGTCTTTTCACTGCAACAGAATGAGGTTAATCAGGAACAGAAAGAGGAGGCCATTCCTCTTTCCCAGTCCCGTGGCACATGGTTAGGAGAATAAGTAACCTGCTCTAAGAAAGGCTGAATTTCTGTATGTGGTTTTACTACAGACAGGAGGGGGTTGTGGGTGGCAGGAACCTGGTGACACTGGAAGCATGACCCACCTATTCAGGCTGGGACAAAGTGGCCAGTAGGGGTTTTCATTTTTAATAGTCCTATGACAATTTTACAATTGGCGTTTCTTTTTAATTTGAAATTTCAGGATAATTCATAGCAGAAATAATGCTTGTGAGAATTTTGGTGACCTGATCTGAGGCAGTGAGTTTGCGTTGCATTAGGGTACTGAGTTGAAGGAAGAGCTTGGGATTTGAGAGCAAGGGATGAAATCACTTCGATGGCATCAAAAATTCTGAAATATGAGCCTGAGTTTACTTACATCTTGGGGAAAAGGGTGCCTTTTCGTTGGTGGTTTGGTTTGTTCTTGGTGTAGGATGATGGTGCTGGGGTTCCTTTACGAGAGGCCTCTTTGGCCTCTTTGGGGGTTGCCTGGAGGACAGGGAAAGGAAAGTAGCAGTTCCCATTTCCCTGTTGGAGTCCAGCAGCATGAGGTGGAGCGGTGTTAGCTCTATTAATAGTCAGAGAAGCTTTGTAAATCGAGCACTTTGGATCCCATTTTTCCACCAGCAGCTGCAGCGATTCTGAGTTACTAGGTAACTTTGCTGAGGAAGGCACAGGGCAGAGAAGCGCCCTGCAGAGCACGCTGCTCCTTACACCACACCCTATAAGGCTGGGGAAGCAGCACCCGCTTCCATTCACAGTTTGGCCAAGGGAAGGCACTTTCCTCGGCTGATGTCCAGTTCTCCAAGTTTCTTCTGGTGCTAAGTTATTTGTCCTTTGCATTTAGGTCGGTTCAGTTGTTTTGTTTCTCAGACTTATCTGACCGCAGAAAAACAAATCTGTTGTGTCTTTTCATACTTGTAGAGGAAAATGTATTTACAAAATAATTCCCATCCTGCTTTGGTGTCTCCGATAGCCTCAGGGCTCTGCGGGACTTGCACTGCGTCTGCTTTTACCAGCCTTTCCAGGTTTTGTGTGGCAGTGACCAATGTACCTTCTGAATAGATCTGGCACATGGTGCACAAATCAAAGGTAGAAATTCTGAACACTTTGAATGCAAAAAGGCTGTAGGGAGACTGGAAAGTCTGTGAGTTTTGCATTCATTTTTATAGCACAGCCTCCTCCTCCTCTGCCAGCCCCAGACTTAGATGCCCCTTAGATACCCACTGCCTTTGAATTACCGTGAGCTTTTTGACTCATCAGGCTGTGCCCTACCTGATGCTAAACAATTTACTGTGAGCAGCCGTGGCCCTGGGACGTGAGTGCCTGGCCTCGGGATGGGGAGGTTTGTACAGAGGGTGGGAAAGAGGTGGTTTCTTCCTGCCCCTCGCAAGTCATGGCTAAAAGGCTCTGGTGTCAAAAGACGCATTGACAAGAGCAAAGCACAGAAGACTGATTGGATCATATGTGTGTGGCACCAGTGTTTTCATGCTGAAGACCCCGAGACTCAGGGTGATCCAGTCTTTCTTATGCTGAGGCTGAGGAAGTGGATGTTTGTGTGGAAACATGGCTGGACCAGAAGAGTCGCCTAGAGGAAAGCTAGGGTTCAGATTCTGTGTCTTTAGGTTCTTCCTCTCTCTGCAGCTTTCCTGTTTTGCCCATAGTGAGTAGGGTCCTTTACATAATGGAAGGAGTGCAGCTTATGACCTCCAGTCAAACAGGGTAGGTCAAAGAATTCTTCATGGTCAACTCTCACACAGGAAGGTGGGAGGAAATGATGGTGATGGGTTTTGTGGCTGGCTCTGGAGTAAGGGAGCTTCTAGTTTCTGTGCCCCACCTTGGGGAAGAGGAATTCTTATTTCTGTGACTTGCCTTGAAGGCATGCAGGAGAGGTGAAAGGCAGGAAGACAGTGAAAGTCAGAGAGGAACTTGGCTTTCAAGGCTGCTTCTGAGGCCTTGACTTTGGGTTACTGTTTCTGAGATGCAAGAGTCTGCCTGTGTTTGCCAGGCCACAAGGAAGCTGGAGTGAAACCTGGAGCATTTCAGTCTCAAGCTGCTTGCCTTAGTTATTCTAATTACACAGTTCAGCCTTAGGTTTCCCCACTAGATTGTGAGCCAACAATTATGTCTTCTTTACCTGAGTCCCTAGCCCTGTGCTTGGTTCTTGGCTGGGGTGGACAATAAATTTTGGGGCAAGAGGGGGGATGAAGAGAAGGACAGAGGTGAATCAAGTAAGAGTATTAACACCACAGTAGACTCAAAAACCAGAAACCCAGATACCATCCAGGTCAGCTATGGCAAGAAAGATGTAAAGACCTCCTGTAACAATGGACACTCATTTTTAGGCCCTTGTGTGGAATAGGTTGGGATTCTCTGAAAACGTTTTGTTAACAGGAGTGCTAAGATCACCCCAGCCTTAACCTTAGCTGCAAAAATGCCTGCAAAGAAAGTCAACACCACCTAAGGCTTATGTAAGCTTCTCGGGACAATTTTCCATTTTCCTTGAGCTGGGAACAACTTACCTGCAAGGTTCGGCATCATAAACTTGCTGAACCAGATGCAAATACAGGTGCCCTGTGGTTTTCACAGCTGCAGTTGAATATTTAAATTTGGTTTGGAGATTTCATTTCTTTCTCAGGGATAGTAAATTTTTTTCTTCATTTCCTGTGCTGAAGAATCCAGTCAATTACTTAATTGCAGAATAATGAGCAATATTTCTACTTCCAAATATGTATTCTTGTCATTTTAATGTGATAAGTGCCAAGAGATTTGTAAAGGCAGGAAGAAACTTTGTTGTTTATGTATCTTACTGCAGTCTATCTGAGCTGATTGAATCGTACACCTAAAGATGAGCAGAAGTTTTATGTTGTTATTCTGTTGTTGCTGCTGCTGCTGCCACTTGTGCATCCTCAGAAGATTTTATAAGCACAGTTACTTTTGCATAAAAGCATGACCAGTGGGTAAGGTTGTTCTAGAATGGGTGCTCCCCGCCCCCGGCAGTGGCGGCGCCTGCGTCTTGCTCCACCCGCTGCCGTGACAACACCCTGGCACACAACTCAGAGCCTGAGCTAGGCCTGGAGTCTCACCTAGCCAGCTAGGCCTCTGATCTGTGCAGGAAATAGGGTTATATGATCTGAGGTAAAAACCAAACAACACTTTGGCCATAATTTTTCAATGAGAAAAATTATATAAATTATAAACAAATGAATTACGAATTCATGGAACTCTGTTCCACTCATAAGTATTACGCAGGACGAGGAAGGTAATTGGAAATGAGGGAGAGTAAACTAGTGAACTTCATGTCATGTTTCCAGCTGAGCAGAGAGAGAGAGAGAGAGAGAGAGGAAGACAGAGACAGAGACAGAGATTGACTGTGACCTCATTAGATTATCAAAGGGCTTTGTAAACCCTAAAAGAGGCCAAGAGAATAACTGACCTTGAGTGAAATGATTTTGTTTGTAATGAACCTTAGAAAAGACCTTTGGTTTGGAATACAACTCTTACTCAAATATTTTTTCATAAAAATCCCCAAAGCTTCAAAAAGCCTCATAAAATAGAGGTATTTAGTCAAGATGCTTTATCTTATCTAGTGATTTTGAGGCACTACCAAAGTTCAAATCAACTGCAATGAGCTGAACTAACTCCCACTTATTCAGTGTGCCCAGAGGACCCCAGGCCCCTGTGGGCTGCAGACAGCGAGGTGGGGGCTCACTTGCACTTCCCTCCTTACTGCCTGGGCTCTGGCCCCTGAGCCCCAAATCAACAGGACCCCGTCCAGGGACCCTGGCAGGTTTTCCCTAAGGAGTACACTCAGGTGTAGATGAATCTGGGAGAAAAGAGGCCAGAGGGTGCCAGCAGTTTTCCTGGGCTGGGGCCCCACTCACCTGTGTCAGGCCACTGTGACTGGAGGGGATGGTCTCCATCCTTCTAAACCTGATGAGGAGAGCTGCGCAAATGCGCCATCTCTGCTGAGTGTCTGGGGCTGCACAGGGAGGTCAGTATGGCAGATCACTGCGGGGAACGCTGGGTGCCTGGGCCTCCGTGCCTTCACCCAAACCTTCCAGCCAACCGTGCCAGTCCCATTTCACTCTGTCCAGAAGCCACGGGCTCCTAAGGTGCCCAGGCCTATTGAAAGTGTGCAAGCCTGTGTTTGTTCACATGACACTCACTATGTCAGTAATTAATAAGTATTAAGTAATTAATAAGAGAGACATGTTATAGGTGCTTCAATGTCAACCCTTCCTCAAACAGTCGTCTTCTAAAATCGAGCCACGTCAAACTACAATAGGAAAAACTCTGTGAGGCTAAAATCAGCCAGGGCCGAAGATGTGGGGTGGGGTCTGGAGCCAGTGTTGCTCCTCCTGGCGCTGCAAGGGCGCCATCCCCCGAGGCTGCAGGGGCTCCATCCCCCGCGGAGGGTGCTTCTGACTCCTGCATGGACACAGAGTCTGCCTGTGCAGCCCCATGGCGGCTGCTATTTCTGTGAGCTCTTGACCTTTCCGCCGTGCCCCTCCTCCTCCTCCTCCTGCCAGCACAGTCTGGATGTGCTGATGTGGCTGAGGGTGCCACAGCCAGAAACTAGGGCCAGGGGACAGCCTGTGGCTTTCAGGGCAAGGGTCCAGGAGCCTGCCCCCCCTGCACCTGCTCCTCCTCCAAACCTGACTCCATCTTTACCTCCTCTCTCGAGGACCCACTTTCCCTGGGCACCCTGCCCCATGCCTGCTGCCAAAGGTTGTTCATTTCTGATGCCACCACTCCCCTGGCGCCCCACCCCCTCCTTGGGTCATTCTTCTCCCCGTGTCCTGCTCCTCCACACACACCCCTGCTCCTGGGTACCTGCTCCACTGACCGCTTCCTCCCCACCTTCTACCCTCCTCCAGCCCTGCCCTCCCCCACTCCCTGCCCTGAGGCACACGTCCCCCTTCTTCTTCCATCTGTCCCGTCTGTCCCGTACCATGCCAGGAGCTTCGCTTCAATAGCAGATGTGGAAAAGGAAGCTATACTCAAGACACCCTCTGCCTTGGCTGAGGGGCTGGCGCATTATGTAATTTGATACCTCAGGGAATCCTAAGACCTGTCTCTCTTTGTGAATTAAACAGAAAATGTCAAAGTGGGGGCCTCTGTGCAGTCAGGTATGGAGCCATCGCTGAGCCATCAGTGGACTCTCCAGTCCAGTTTGGATTTCCAAAGCTGTCTGAGCCCCCGAAAGATCCCCGTTTGAGGACTGATTACCTTGTAGAGACGCTGTGGTGTCTGTCTACTTCCTTCCTCAGCTGCCTCATGTTTGGGGGTGATCACTGCAGGGAGAATTGAGGCCTCCCGCCCGCCCTGTGGAGCTGAGGCGCCCTGCGCCTGGTCCTTGGGCGGCTGAACCTACGAAGATCATGGCGATGTCATTGGCTTTCTGGGATCTTGTACAGGTGTTCAGACCCATGGCCTCTCTTCAGCGGTCAGCTCATGTCGTTCTAGGAGGTTGCTTTTTGTCATCCTGCCCAGAAATAGCTTCCTTTTGTGACTCCCTTCATGTTTAGCATAGCACTTGCTTCAGTTTGCTTTGGATTACAGCTCCCCACAGCCATTTCCTCTGCTAGAAAGCCAGCCCCTGGGTACCCACATTGTCTGTAGCCCATCTTGCCTCCTGATCATTGCTTGACACAGGGTAGGCACTCAGTAAAGATTTGTTGAATGAGTGTCTGAATAAACAGATACGGTCTTGTGCCCTCTGAGGGTCTGGCAAAAGAGAGGGCTTTACCAACTAAATTGGTGGGGGAGGTGGGCAGAGTCCATGAAGAATATCAGGTATGTCTCGCTTGGTGCCCACTGCTACCTTACCATGCTCTTGCTGGCCACCGGCAGGCACCTGGCAGTGTGGGATCGTCCCTCCTCAGGGTGGCTTCCCGGCTGTTCTTTGAAAGACTCCACCGCCCTTCACTGCCCTTCACCATCGTACCCAGGGGCTACCTGAGTCCACCCTGAGCCTCAGAGTGGCAGAAAGAAGCTGAATTCTGCATTTCACCTGCGTTCTATGAGCGCTTTGGCGCCCTTTCCGCCCTCCTTCACAGCCAAGTTGTTTATCCATCTCGGGAGCCCAGGTTTAAAGGTAACTTCTGCTGCCAGAGCGGGTTTGAGATGCAGAATGGCAGACTGTCCATCCTGCACAATGGTTCCTCCTGCAACCCAGTTCTTCCCTTTGGTCCGGGCAACATTGCCCCAAATGCAAAAATGCGCAACTTTCCTGGGATCTGCAGAAAACAGTTCTTAAAGGACAGAGCCATCCTCACCAAGCTCTCTTCACTTCGTCCTGTGGATCCCTTGGGCTCCTCCCTTCAAGCCTGGGGGAGGCAGCCCCAGGTTCCAACCCCTTTCCTCAGTTACTCATGTTCGATGGGATGGGGGAACAGAAGAGAGACAAATTAAATCAGGTTTCCAGAGTTTTATTTCTTTGTTGACATGAGATGGTAAAAACCGTGCTGGCAGTACCTGCTTTGCACTTGTGTAAGATGTGGACAGCGAGATGAGACCTACAGCAAAGGGGCAGGACAGGTGGGCGCTGCCTTGAGAACTAGGAGCAGTGCTCACTTCCACGAGGCAGCTGACAAGAGAGCCCTGCGCTCCCAGCCAGGGTGCACAGCCGATGGCTGCAGGCTGTCCCCCCTCATCTGTGCCCCAGGGTCTGCAGGGGGAGGAATTGGGCACGGACCAGCGCCCCCACCCTTGCGGCTGGGGTTCTTGTGCAGGGCAAAGCAAAGGCCGTGAGTCTGGGTTTAGATACTGTCTGTTCCTTCCCTTGGTTCCCCAAGCCCCTTCCCAATCCACGAGGTCACCCAGCTAACTCCAGAAACCCAAGATGCAGGGCGCTGCCCATCAGACCCTCCAAATAAAGCTGCCACTTGAACTCCCTGACTGTGAGCGACAGCTGGGTCCCAAGGTCATCTGAGAGCCAGTCTGATGGGCTCAAGGTGCACTAGCCTTGGCGACTCAGGCCTGGAGCTGTGGACTGGGAGTGAGAGGAATGAGTAGGAGTCTTCTATTCCAATAGGAAGATAGCTTGGAGGAGTAGACATTCAAATAGGAAATGCTGTAATAGCTGGCTCCGCCAACTCAGTGCTGTCTTGTGTGCCACCAGGGCTTGGTGTGCTCCCACTGGAGTGCTTTCTGGTCTTGACCACATTTAATGTTGACAGTCGGGATGCAAAGTGCCCCGCACAGGCCTTGGCACAGGCTGCCCTTCCTGCCCCACTGCCCTGTGGTTTAACAATGAGGGCTACTTACCTAGGTGTGGTGGAGCCAGCAGACCAGGAGGCCACTACCATTGACAGGATCCTGTGCTTTGTAGCTTTCAAGAAGAAAGGACACGGCTCCCAGTGGGGCCACAGAGACACAGCACGGTCAGGAGGTGGAGAGGAGGGAAGCTGGGGCAAATGCCTGTGCTGTGGGTTCCATTCAAAGAACAGGCTCAGCACTAGCTTGCTTGATAATCTCAGGGAGAGGGGCTGTTCCAAGTCATCTGGTACCTAGGCCTGGGGCCGTGTCTTAATGTGAAGTTCTATGAAAGAGGTGTCTGTGGTGTGGGCTCCCAGGAGATTGTTTTGCATATGAGTATGAAAAGTGTGCTCACAGAGCAGTCATGGACTGTGAGAACTGGGCAGCCCTGAAGGGCAGACCGCTAGGGTCAGTGAGGCCCTGATGTCCAAGCATTGGAACAGAGAAAGTCAAAGGCATGTGGGCAATGCAGGTGGCAGCTTCGCTCTGCTGCGCTGAAGCCAGCGATGGCTTTCGTCAGCTAGAAAGTGAACCCCGGGTCTCCCCACCCGCTTGACTCTGGCAGCCGTTTTGTGGGCTCTGCATTCCAGCAGAACCAAACTCCTTGGGGTTTCCCGGCAGCCCTCTGCCAGCCGGTCTCCTGAGGTTCTCCTGAGGTTCTTCCACCTCCCTCCAGCATGCAGCTGACCTGAGCCTACATTCAGTGCCACCTGCTCCGTGAGACACTTTACCTGGGAGTAGGGTAAGGGCACCACCCATACAGGCAATGCCAGGCCAGAGCTCTTTCATGGAAGCTCCTGGGAGAAAAGTCCCATTTTTTCTCATCTACTCAAATGCCACCTCTCCTTTAAGGTGAGAGCAAACTCCTGTAAGAACTCTCCACCCCATTTGGATTTTCTTCCCTGCTCCTCCAAATTCTGGGACCTTGCAATTTAAAACATACTGTTCAGTGCATGGGCGTTTTCTTACTTCCTCTTGCCTGTGTACCACTGGAAATAAAGCTGACATCTCGTCTGTGTCACTCCTAAGCTTCTGTGTCCCATCACTGCGGGGAGCAGGGACAGATAGGCCTGTTGGCTGTCATCACTGAGAACTGCCCCATGGCAAAGGAAGGCAGAGCTGTGTTGGGGTGGGTTCATACACTGGTCTGCTACACTGCCCCATCCGCAAAGCGAGGGCGATCTGACAGCTGAGGACTCCGAGAGCGCCTTCGTGGAACCGTGGCAGCGCTTCCCTACCTGGCTGGACAGTTGTCCTGGCCACCTTTTATTTTTCAGACCCTTCCACAGTGGGCTTCAGAATGACCTGTGATTATAACCAGATTTTTGGACTTAGCCACTGCAGAATTACGCAGTGCTTGACCTGCACTGAAAGAAGAAAAAAAAAGCAAAAGAGCAAACCAGTTTCTTTTTTCCCGTGTCTGTCCTCTGATTTGCCATTTCCCCACTGAACTCCCTGCTCTGTGAAGAACAGCTCCAGTCATCTGCAGGGGAGTTCGCTAATTTTTCTGGCCAGCCTGTGGGCAGAGCCGTGACCCATTACCCGCATTCCTCAGTGGCTTCGGGCTCCTGTGTTCCCAGACTAATATGTCAGCATCTCCAGGTATAGTAAGGCCAATAGCCATGGCCACAGTGAGCTGAAAACAAGAGAGAATGTGGTAGGACGTAAAGCCCTCCCCCGGCCAGTCCAGCTCCATGGCTGTTTGTGGAAGGCCTGTATTTATAGCCCCACAGAAGGCGGCATGAGGAGACAGTGGCATCAGTTGCGAAGAGAGAGTGCGAGTGCCTAGCTGGAGCTCATCTGTGGTAGGTGGTTAGAGCTCGTCTGCCTGGTGGGAGGCGGCTCACCTGGGGAGCCATCCGGTTCCCTGCCAGCAGCCTCATTTCAGGATTACTTGTAATTTTTTTTTTTTTTTTGCCTTTATTTCTATGTGGTTATCTCCTAAGAAACAATTTGTCTGGTCTCCTTGTTAGCTAAATAAAAGAAAGCCTTTATGCATGACAGGCACCTACTCAGCATACTCCGTTCAGCCTGTGTTTGCTTCCTATTCTGCTCAAAGCTGACACCCATTCCTCTGGGTATTCACCAAGCGTGGATTTCAACCTGTATCTGATCAGTCGTGCAGGAATTATAACTGTGGCTGAGCATGAACTAATTCTCTCTTTTCTTTTTCTTCCTCTCCTCCCCCCCAGGATTATACTTTAACCATGTATTTTCAACAATATTGGAGAGATAAAAGGCTCGCCTATTCTGGGATTCCTCTCAACCTCACGCTTGACAATCGAGTGGCTGACCAGCTATGGGTGCCCGACACATATTTCTTAAATGACAAAAAGTCGTTTGTGCACGGAGTGACAGTGAAAAACCGCATGATCCGTCTACACCCCGATGGGACGGTGCTGTACGGGCTCAGGTCTGTCTGCCTCTTCGGGGCCCATTTTGCAGTTGCATGGTACACTGGCATTGAATGGCTTACTCGTGGTGGTGATAGAGAGTGGAGCTGTGCCCTCAGATCAGTTAGGAAGCAACCACAAAACACTTTGAGCTTTGCAGAAGAAAAAAAATTCATCACTCTAAGA
>PVJX010011650.1:0-52840 GCA_004027295.1 Dolichotis patagonum | reverse complement strand
CAATGGGTACTATAATATCTCATTTTTGATAAAAAAGAAAAAAAAATTGTTTGAACTATCACACATATTCAGAAGTCCTACCATGCTTTTTCTGTTCCACCACCATTGGTTCTATCTACCACACTGTGTCTCATTGGAACTGGAACATGTGTGATAGTTCAGGAGACGCTCTTGCTTCTGGTTTCCCCGCCCTGGGGTGGATGCAGCTCCCCAGACCACAGTCACTTTCCAGGGCGGCAGGCTGCTTACTGGTTGGCTCGGCGCCCTAAGTTCCAGCATGGCGCGGATCTCAGGAGACGCTGTTGCTTCTGGTTTCCCCGCCCTGGGGTGGCCGCAGCTCCCCAGACCACAGTCACTTACCAGGGCAGCAGGCTGCTTACTCAAGAGACAAGTTTTAAATTGCACTCATGTTTCAAAAGTAACAACATGGCTTTTCTAGAGTTCTTTATTTGGCTCTCATATTCTGAATGGTTTTGCCCTGACTGGAATAATCTGTTTCAAATGGCTTAGATTTACCTCTCTGAACGTAGAGGTCTGCATCAGTTGTCTTTACTGTCCATTTACTAATCAGAATTTGTTAATATACTTAAAACAATATTTGAGTAGTGTTTTTAAACAATTGGTATCTATTTTTTTGAGCATTTTAGGTTTACAGCAAAATGGAGTGGACAGTACAGAAATTCCTCTAGTCTCCCCCCACCCCATATACAACCATCGCCCTCCACACCATCAGTACCCGCTACTCCAGAACCTTGCATCGGACGCACCATGTCACTCTGAGTTCACAGTCTCCTTTAGGGTTCATTCTTGATATTGCACATTGTGGGGTTTTGGACATAAGTATGATGATATTTTTCCATCATTGTAGTAGCAGGGTAGTTTCTCTGCCCCAAAATCCTCTGCTCTGTTTCTTCATTTCTCCCGCCTCAGCTCTTGGCAACCATTAATCTTTTTCCTGGCTTCATAGTTTAGCCCTTTCCAGAATTGTACGGCGTGTAGTCTTTAGAAGTTGGCTTCTTTTACACAGTAATATTTGCTTAGGATTCTCTCATGTCTTTGCATGGCTTGATAACTTTAAAAATAATTGTTGAGTAATACTCCATTGTCTGGATATATCACAGTTTACCATTTACTGAGAGACATCCTGGTCACTTCCAAGTTTTGGTAGTTATGAGTAAAGCTGCTATAAACCATTTGTATGTATTTATATATTTTTATTTATTTATTTTTTTTAAGACAAGGTCTTATGTTGCACAGGCTAGCTTCAAACTCTCAGATCTTTCTGCCTCTGCCTCCCAAGTGCTGAGATTATAGGTGTGCTCCACCACACCCAGCTTGTATGTAGGTTTTTATGTGGTCACTTTTCAGTTCTTTGAGTAAATACCAAGTTTTGTAAGAATCTGCTGAACTGTTTTCCAAAGGGGCCGTCAGCCATCAGTGAGCATCTCCCCCCTCCCCCACATTTGCTGTGCTTGGTGTTTTGGGTTTTGGACATTCTAAATAGGTGTGTCCCCTCCTCTTTGCAGGGCCCATTTGATGTTGCCCGGAAAGTGTTTGCAGCTGGAGAGGAGACTGCTCATATGTCACTGATGGACAAATCGGATCTATTTTTTCATGACTATTCGATCGCGCCCCTCTTCGTCCAGGAGAACTATCTCCATGTAAAGCCGGTAGCTGCGGGGTGAGCACTCTGACCTGTGAAGAAGATCACCCCCCCCCAGCACTTCGGAGGCCAGACAGGTGTGTGGGAGCAGCCCGGGCTGCGGGCAGTGGTCTAATGCAGTCGGGTTCCTTCTTGCAGGGGTGACGTGAAAAAGCACTTGATGCTCTTAAGCCGAGCAGCAGACAGCATATGTGATGGTGACCTGGTGGACAGCCAGATCCGGAGCAAGCAGAATTGGAGTCTTCTGCCCATACAGGTAAGCTGAGGACTCGCCTGTGGTCAAAGTATCTTTTGGCTCCTGTAATTACTTAAAATACCACATGAGCATTATGGCTCTCCTGGCAAAAATAAAACAAAGCACACAAACAAAAAAACCCCAGTCTCTTGTAGATGAAAATGCCCTGTGCTCAGTTTATGAATCTTGCCTTATTTTTCCGTTGTTTTAACAAATAATTCTGTTTAAGTGGGTATATGGCAATAGGAAAGCCAGGTGTTGCTTGTAATGAAAGATGTGAGTCAGAAGTTTGATTTGCTGAGTTTGACCGTAATCCATGTTTTTGTCATTTGTGGCCCTGTAAGAGGATCACTAGATGGCTGAGTGTAGCTGGGGCGGGTCAGCAGCCCTATCTCTGGTACAGGAACTCTGATTTTCTATCTTGCTAAAGAAAACCAGCATCCCTATATTACCAATGTCTCTGTATCACCAGTATCTCTGTACTGTGTGTACGGTGGGTCCTGTGTTTATGTTGATAGTGTTTAGTGAAAATAGAACTTGGCAGGCATTTATATTTAGGAGTGTTTAGTTTTTTAATATTTATATAGCATTAATATGAGGAATGAACAAAGAATATTCAGAAGGCCTGCCTTCTTAATTCTGTCTACACATTGATGGAAAACAAAGCAAAAACAAAATACAAAGACTCATTCTGGAGATACAGTTTTTTGTGTTCTAAGAATGTTTATCTTTCTTTGGCTCTGCAGTAACTCTGCAGTAGAATACTTGCTTACCTACACAAGGTCCCCAGTATCACAAAAAATGTTTGTTTTGACTAATAATTGTTCTTTTGAGAGTTTATCAAAAAGAAAGAATTCAAATGTAGGAGAAGCATAACGTATACAAATATTCCCTAAAGTGCATTAGTTCTCAGCAAAAAATTGGGGAAAATCTCCACGTCTAGCAATAGGAAAGTGATTGTTATGGTAAATTCTCTTGGTGAAATATTTTGCACCCTTTCTGTAGATAAAATCATCTAATATGAAAAAATACTTGTAAGAGACTATTATTAGTATGTCAAATTGGTGTAGAGTAAAATTCCAGCTTTAAAAAACATGAAAACCTTGGCCATAAAAGACATCTCAAGATGCGTTTCAAATATTTTCTCAAGGGGACCAGGAGCTTAGCAGCACAGCCCCTGCCTTGCAAATGTGAGGTTGTGAGTTCAATTCCTGGTACCAAATAAGTTTTTTTTCCTTAAGGGCCAGAGAATTCTCTGTAATCCTTAGACTTTTTGTGTTTTAAGCTACCTGTGCTTTCAGTTGCTTATGTTAAAGACAGTTGCATTTCTCTGAAATATTAATTGTTCCTTTGAGAATTTATCCAAAGAAATAATTTAAACATTTATTAATTCTCTGTTAATTCTGTGCTGTGACATTGGCATCTATGAGGTACCAGGGCTGTTGAGATCTGTCAGTTGAGGATGTGAGATGGTTTCCTCACATGAGGGCCATCATGTTTTCGAACAGGGCGTTGATCGCAGTCCAGTTTTCCTAGGAAAAGCTGCCCACACCTACCAGTCAGAGAGGCAGGAGCTGACTGCCCTGTAAGGAGGTCCCTGGGACAGCACTGCTTCATTTGCCATAGACTGCATTAGCTCATTCTCAGTTGCTATTAATGCGGTACTGCAGCCTGGTTAAGTTTTAAAGAAAAGAGGTTTATTTAGCCCACAGGTGTAGAAGTTCAGGGAACTGCCTGGCAAGAGGAGGAGAAACGTGTCTGTGTGCATGTCTGATGGCTGTCCTTCTTTCTGTCAGTCTGTCTGTATTTCTTAGGGTCTCAGTGTGTGTCCTAGGCTAGCTTTAAATTCATGATCCTCCCGTCTCAGCTTCCCAAGTGCTGGGATTACAGGCACGTGCCACTACACCTGGCTTCTTACAAAGCTACCAGGACTCAGTGGTGGGGAGCGTCTACCTTAATGACCTTACTAGTCCCCATCTCCACATACTATAGGCTAATTAGGTCTCCAGCCCCTAGTACCTCCTATCAGGGATTCAGTTTTAACCCAGGAGGGCTTGGGGGCCACACACACACGCTGTATCTGAAGCATAGCAGCCTCCTTACAAGCCAGCAGCTGCTAAGAAGTAACTTTGTACTGGATTTAAATTATAGCTTGCCATTGATTTTTTTTTTTTTCCTTTTTTTTTCCTGCCAGGCCATTTATGCCAGCGTTCTTCCTGGAGAGTTGATGAGGGGGTACATGACCCAGTTTCCCACCTTTCCGAGCTGGCTGGGGAAGCACTCGTCAACAGGCAAGCACGACCGAATTGTGCAGGACCTTGCACTGCACATGAGTCTTAGGTAAGCAGAGCCATTCCATTTCTGGCATTTTATTGGTGGGATATTAACGTCTATCTAATAAGGATAGCATGAGTCTGAAGATTTATGTTTTAGTTTCAATTTTATTGCTAACTAGATAAATGATCCTGGATAAGTTCCTCGTATTTTGTGGGCCTGAGTTTTATCACCTGTGGTCTGCATATAATTTATCACTTGACAGGATTTTGGACAATAAAGCCAGATGGTAGATGTGTTGTAGCTTTAAGATACCTTTAAAAAAGTGTATACATCTGAGGTAGTGCTATTATTGTTACTGTGACTGTGCCTATTACTAATGGGAATAACTTTTCAGCTGCTGAATAATTAGGAAAAAATTGAACTATTTAGAGAAGTGAGCTGGCTTTTACTTACTCTAATAGTAACCTGACCTAGTCATTTGAGATTGGGAAGAAGGCTAGTAGCAGGAGAAGGCCATTCAGATAATGGAAGAAAAATAATGTACTGAGAAAAGTTTGGGGAAACTTAGAAATAATTGTATTTGGTACAAAACTTACAAAATGTGCATGCAGCAAATATATAAACTTTAAGGATTCATTCATGACCATGTGAACTATCTGAACAATCTTATTTCTACTTCTGATCCCTAGAATATTTGGTTCCCAGATCCATACATAATTGTTTGTTAACTTTCTTCTTTGCGTAAAATTCTCCTCTCTGTGAAGTGCCCTCTTCTCAGCCTTTGGGACGAGTCTTTTCTACCATTCTTAGATTAGTTTTCTCTTGCCACTCTAATGAATTATCACAAACAGAATGGCTTAAAACAACACAGATTTATTGTCCTAAGATAGGAAGATCATCCCAGGTTAACTCAGTAGGCCCACTGTCATCCAAGGATTTTTATAAAAAGGAAGTGGCAGCTGGCAGAGTCAGAGGGTGAGAGGAAGGGAGGGAAAGAGCGAGAGATGGGACCCTGGTGGCTTGGGGGATGGGGAGGGAACCATCAGCCAAAGAATGTAGGCAGCCCCTAGAAGCTGGGAGAGGCTACTTCTTCCATTGCTCTCAGCGTCCAGCTGAGGGGCTTGCTTCTCAGCTCTTTCCTGGTGCATGTCCACTGCTGTTTGAAGGTCATGGTCACTCCTAGAGGCACCCTTCCTGTTGCTCCCACCATACTTCATGTAGATTTTGAGCCCTTGACTTCTGTCCTGTTTATATCTATCTCCTTCCCCACTCATACTGAACATTTCTGGGGATAGAAACTGAGGCTTACTCATTAGCATGTAGAATTTGCTCATTAAATGTTTTTTAAGGAATCACTATGGGGTGTTTAGCATGGACACGAGTGAATTTCATGTGGAAGTATGATTTTGATTTTTTTGGGGGGTGCTTAAGAGTCTCTGAAAATCTGAAAAGCTTTACTCTTTCTTCTCCCCAAAATGCACAGTGCTTAAATAACACAATTTTAAGGCAATTACAGATTCCTGAAGTTCAGAATCCTTGTTTTAGGTATGTAGATGGTACTTTTAGATTTTGCTTAATTGTTTTCTGATTCTACAAGTATATAGTGCAATATAATTATTTAGGAACTGTTTCTTGATTTTCTTGGGTACTGTGGCTTAGGCATTTGTACCATATCTCTTTAGTACTATCCATGGTGATGGCAGACTAAGGCTACAGGAAGTAGGTGAAATTAAAACGGGAGTGTTTTATATTCCTTGCCTACGTAATAAAACAGTCTTGAGGCTGTAAATTTCTGATGGGGAAAGAATTGTGTGGCTTCTTGAGGTTTAGTTACCTGAATACAGGAGCCATAGGTCATTTTTAAAGAAACTTTAAACCCTTGATGCTAAAGGTGTTTTGATACCAGTAGATATCTTGTTTAAGGTGTGACTACATGTCTTTACCTGGATTGAAGGTGGAGGCAGCTAGGCTGAAAAGATTTAGGGTGGTGGCATTTGAAGTACTCATTTGTACAGTTATTTTCTGTTTTGAATACACAGCAGTTGGAGAGAGAGAGATGGGAGTGAGGGAGAGAGGGAGAGAGTGACATGAACGAGCCATTTCCCAGTGACATCTAGTCCTGTGCAGATCAGTCTGTTCTCTGTCTCCCCTTGGCCAGTGTAGATCATTTCGATTCTGCAGGAACACTGTCTGCAGTTTTTTTAGGTTTGGGGAAAACTTACCTCTTGAACTGAAGATTTTATTTTATTTTTTTCAAATCCATTTTATTCAAGGATAAAAAGAAAGAAAAAAAATGCAACAAAATTTCAAAACACATCAATCAGGGCAATAATGATATACACATTGTACATTGTCACCCCCAAATCATTGACCCAGAGCACAGGACGTCTGCATTCAGTTGTCCAAACAATGCTGGCACAGATCTTTCTCTTCAGTGAACTCAGAGGAATCAGTAGTATAACTATCTTGACTATTTTTTATATGCATATACATAAACATACACATATATTTTTTCTTACAGCTTGTCACACTAATGAAACAATATGAGGTTTACACATGTGTGTCTTATTTATATCACTAATGAGTATTGAACGGAAGATTTGAGAGCGTAGCTGTGAACAGGTAGGAGCAAGGCACTCATATGCCATTTTGTGCATTAGAATCAGAGACCAAAAGGTGTCATGCTCATTTCAAAAGTGGCAGCGGCAGCACTTGAGGCAGGTAGGAAATACACTGCCTTTTACTGGTACCGTCAGTATTTTGGAAGTTGGAGTGAGTACTTTTTACGGATAGGTAAGAACACACACAGACACACCAGTGTTGCCTGGGCCTGAAGATGGAAGGGGCCCTCGAGGAGGGAGGTCGCTGCCATGTGTGTCTTCCCACTCACCGATCCAGGGAAGCAAATAGTGTCGTGGGTGCTACCCTGAGGGGGTGTGCTGGGCCCCCCACCAGCGGTTAAATAACAGGCCCTCCCTAGGGCAACACTAACTCGGTCTGGACGCCTCCCGCTCAGTCAGCAGTGATGCGTGCACTGGCTCGGGTGGGTGACACAGTTTCACACTGACTGCAGGTGCATCTTCTGCTTTGGTTTTCAGAACTTACTCCAGCAAGAGGACCGTGAACACGGATTACCTCTCGCACATAAGAGATGCACTTGTCCAGCCCTTGGCGTCGCAGGGGGCAGAAGGAGTGCAGGAGGTGGTTGCACTTATGGACACATACTATTTGATGAAGGAAGACTTTGAGAACATCATGGAAATTAGCAGCTGGGGTGGTAAACCCAGTCCCTTTTCCAGACTGGATCCCAAGGTGAGTGGTGCCTGTTAGTTTGTAATGACCAGGTTTGGCCTGGCAGTGCTGTAGGGGTGTTCAGGGGCGTTAGAAAAGGTTTACATTTTTTTCCTCCATGAGTGTTTGTTGCTTCTCATGGGCTTTGCATTCTGAAAGTGGTACTGAGTACAGTGAAGACAGTGCTTTAGTCACCTTCCCCTCATTGACACAGTACCTGGTGCCCACAGCAGAGAAGAGGACAGGTGTATCGTGGCGCGTGGTCTCAGTCCATGGTTGGCAGGCTCTGTGGCAGAAATGGGATAACATAACATAACCATACCAGATGGGGAGGCTGAGGCAGGAGGATCACCAGTTTGAACCCCGCCCAGGCAATTTAGTTGAGACCCTGTTTCAAAAAAAAAGCAAGGAGGGGGAGGAGGAAGAAGAGCAAGGTGGGGGAAAGAGATTTCTAGATCTGACATTTGTATTTTTATTTTAGTTTCATGCTGAGTGGAAAAGCAAGAAGTCAAATCTGAGGAGCAAATATATTAAGAGTAGAAGGATTAAGCCAGGAAATAAGAGTGAAGTGATGGTAGGGCTATAAAAATAATGGTGTTTCCTGGCTGAGAAATTTGGTAATTTTTCTGTGTAATCAGAATTTATTTTGATAGGATAATCTACTATGTAAAAGGGTGTCCCCTCTCTACTTGTATAATTAAAGTGACAGACGTGAGGGTGTACTATGTCACACCTCACTCCTGGGCCAGCTGTGTTAGAAGACATACCGTCTGTGATTTTTCTTCTCTAGAATTTTGACCTGACTTAATGGCTATCAGTAAATTCTTGCAGTAGACATCCTCTGTTAGGGATCCCTGGGGCTCTAGAAATAGGATTAGAAGCTTGAAGTTAAAGTTCTGTAAGTTACTTCATATTTTGAGGTGACTGTCATTATTACGGTAAAGGTAGCTTATGTGTTTAGTAGTAAAAGCCAACTTGTGCTTTATAATGAGCCTTTTGTTTTTGATTCTCAAACTAACTTTGCTTACTATTTTGTAGAAGTGTGCTGAATAGGTAAAAATATGACTTCAAGTGACTTTTTTTTGGCTTGCCTAAAGTTTATAGATACTGATTCTTAAATCTTTTTTTGAGTCATGGGCCTTATTAAGAATGTCATGAAAAATACAGAACTTCTTCATAGAAAAGTAGATACACAATACTGCCATTTACCTGTACATGCATAAATATTATGCAGATAGTTACAACTGACTTCCAGGCTTTTCTTTCAAAGACTAGCACAGGGCTGGTGGTACCGCTTGGGGAAAAAGCACTTTGTCTAGTGTGCATGGGGCCCCAGCTTCATTCGCCAGCACATTAAAAAAAAAAAAGTTTAGGACTTAAAAGATTTTTAATAGTTTTCTCTGTCCCTCTACTCCTTTCATGCAGGTGAAAGCGGCCTTCACAAGAGCTTACAATAAGGAGGCCCACCTCACCCCATATTCACTTCAGCTAATAAAGACACCGAGGGCCAGTACAGGCCCCATGCTGGATTCTGAATACAGTGAAGAGTTACACGAAGATGACTCCCAGTCTGATGAGAAAGACCAAGATGCCATAGAGACCGATGCTATGATCAAGGTAGTGTTTAAGCTACAGACAGGAGAACCTCAAAATAGGTGATCTGTTTGTAAATAGCTTCTTACATTAGTAGAAGAGCTAAATAATTTAGCAAGAAGATGGGTCACTGTATTGATGCCGTTATGATCTGAAAGGAAAGAGTCATTTTATTTGGTTGTTGGCGTATACTTCCTTATCTGCAGCATAAGCAATTTTTAAAAAACAAACCCACTTCTCCCTTCTCTTGTTTGTGTTTGTTAGCGCCACTGAATTGCCTACTAAAGTTGCTGGGGAGGATGAGACTCCTCGCGTGAGGCCACTGTGTGCAGGCAGGCCAGGCTGCCTTCCCCTTCCCTTTGCAGCCTGGCTTGTGAGCCAGGCAGGGCGGTGGCTTCTCCAGGGTGGCGCTCTCTACCCTACCCGACAAGTTGTCTCCTTCTCTTCTCTTTCACCTTCACAAAATGAATGTTTAGGTCTCCAGCCTGAAACTGAAAGAAAAGGAAGTTCTTCATGTACCCATTACCACCTTGGTAAATCATCTTTCATTTTGTCTGTCCTAAAAATACCTATATTCCAAATCCAACGAACTGCCTCACGTGGGCCACATACCTTGGTTCTAGATTCTGATGTTTTCCAGTTTTACCACATCTTGTTAGCTCCGAGAAGCCGACTTGTTGCTGAAGTCCACTCACCGGAGGCAGCAGTGGTCACTCACCAGGCCTCTGCACCGCTGTCCTGTTTAAATTAAGCTTCGGTATCCTGTAGAGACAAGCTTATTTCGTTTACTTATAAACACTGCTATTAACTACCTTGTGCTTATTTTTCTCCCAACAGAAAAAGACCAAATCTTCAAAGCCCCCCAAAACAGAGAAAGATAAGGAATCCAAGAAAGGAAAAGGAAAATGTTTGAAGAAATGAAACCATTTTCAGTACCAGCAGCCATGTTTCACTCACAGTCCTGCCCAGTGTCGTGGGTCTGGGGAAAGCGTTGTTTTTCCAGAGGAGCCTTGTTTGGCAGAATGGGGATGACCTGGCAACCCCTTTGTGCAGGACAAAGCCGCAAGGCTCACGTACACCTCTTATAGAGGTTGACAGACTGCTCTGGTCTCCACTGTCGCCTGCCAATCTAATTAGACGTCGTGCTTCAAAATGACTGTATCTCATTAGAACTAGAAACTACATATGGGCTTTGCAGACAGATTTTAGTTCGCAGTAACAATCCTGGGAGCACTGGTACTGAGGCATTTTTCTGTGCTGAAGAAGCTACCCTAATGGCCTTTATAGGACCAATGCTGATTTTTTTTTTTTTAAAGGTAGTTCTTATTAGGTGGTGAAATTTTGTAACTAAATCATCTTACAAAACAGTCACCACTTAGAACTGGGTATTCTTTGTATATTGTCAAATATCTTGCAAAGTATAAATTAGAAATAAAAGTATTCCACATGATACATGTACAAAATTTTCTAAAGATTATCTTGTACAGCAAAATGTCATATTGGTGTATTACTTATTAATTTGCAAATGATTGGATTAAAAGCTCACTCTTCCTAAGTGTTGTGTGAAACATTAGTAGAGTCAAGAGCTTGAATTCCCAGGGTCCCTTGCTCTGTACTGACCGGGTCTGTGATGAGAGCTCTCCTGGAGGGGCCTCGTGGACACCAGAGTGCGTGGGGATGACAGAAAGGTCACCAGACTCCTGTCCTGTGCAGGCTCAGCCTGGCAGGCTCAAACCAGCAGGGCTGAGGCAGGGTCCTGTTCTGAGGCTCACTCTGGCTGGGCCAGGAGCCCTGGCTTTTGTTTACCGTGGCCCTGGAGATTGGATGGAGTCCACAGACCCTTTGAACATTCCCTGTAATTATGCTTATGAATGGCCCTGAGGCTGTAGCTCTAGCCTAGAATTCAGGTGCCCTGCTGCTTTTTAGTCTTGCAGTAAATGCTCAGAGGTGTGTGCCACCACACACCTCTGACATAGACACCACAAACAACGTAAAACAAGGACAGCGTCCTCTTCCTTTAAGCACTCATTGTTTTGTTGGGAGATGAGACATTTAAAGTGTATATGCCAGTGTGAAAGATGGCTTTCATAGAGGTCAGTTTATATGAAAATAAAGCATTGCCTCAAGCCTTTGCCCCTACTCTTGGTTGAAGCTGGCCTGCAGACCTGGCTGCCTCAGCGCAGGCTTCCTGCCCAGGGGTGAGTGCGGTTTCCTACGCATGATGTGGAGATGCTGGTCCCACCTCCCAGGAAGGGCCTGTAACCTTGCAGCCAGAAAAATGAGCAGTGTCTTTCATGTGTGCATGATGACTTGAATTATGAGTCCTCTACGCATAATGGTATAACATACAAGATGGTAACATTTTAAAATTAAAAATACGCTATTTAATATATGAGGATGATGGTAGGGCTGGTTAATCCCTCTTTGAAGCCCTCTTGACTGATGGGAATGGAGGTGAGTGGGGGTGGGAGTTGAGTCTGTGGCACTTGGATGTGACTCTGAAAGGTCTTCATCGGTGCCATCCACTGCCACATGTCATCTTTCAACATAAAGCTGTGTGTGTACTTTGAGATCCCTAAATGACTGTGCAGCTTAGTCTTTCATCTTGTTAAAATTCTGGAAGTCCTACAGCACTGTTACTTGAACTCGTGAAGTTGTAGACAAGTAGATTGTTTATGCATTAGGAAGAGCGTGTCTTCCTAAACAAGCGCTGCTGTGGCCATGCTCATGAGTGAAAGTCTAAGGTCTGCAACTCACAAAATAGAAGGTGTTCGCCCTCCCAAGTTCCAAGGACCTAGGCTTGTATCCTTGGAACCCTACAGCGCTCCTCCAGGGATAAGATTCAGGGGACTCAGCCTAGGCTTTATGGTAATAACCTGTATTATGCCACTTGGCAAGGCCAAGGCCTGTGGCCTGTTCTCTAGCCAGCCATTGGCAGGGATGGACAGATCACAAAGCTGAGGCTTCATGCAGGTGAGGATACCTGGTGCTGTAAAGTACTGTGTTCTTGGCACCTTGCAGCTATCATATGATTCAGAATTTTGTTCTTGACTCATTTTTGCTCTTTTCAGACTTTGGTGACAGTGGCCATGGACAGCAAGGAAGCATACATGGGATTTGTAGGGAAAGTACGGATTTCCTTGGAGCATGTGATAGGGAGTGTGTGTGTGTGTGTGTGTGTGTGTGTGCGCACGCGCATGCGCGCACAGCCTTGGGGAAGACTCCAAATCGTGTTTTTCTTTCCCTCCTAGGAAGTCAAATAATTTAATTTTGTAATAGAAATTCCTCACAGATAATTGAGCTTATAGTTTTGTTCATTTAAGAACAGATTCTGCTGGGTTTTGATCTCTGGACTTATTCAAATAGTCTTGACTTGCATAAATTTATTTCAGAGTTTTTTACACTGTTAACCTAGGCCCTACTCAAACTTCACAAATGTGTGTCAAAGCTACCTTTTATTTCTTTTTTCTGTCCCCAAATTCAAGAAAAAAACACGAGTCAACAATTTTATTTTAAAGATGATATTTCAAAATATAAAATATCAAAAACTGAATATTTACAATTATGTTATAGGATTATAGTACAGAGCATAGAATATGTGAAACGGAGAGGAGGTACACAAAGTACAGTAAACGTCACTGTTGTGCCACTCTAGAGTTGGAAGTGCTGACCAAGGGAGGTCACGTTGGTTGTATTTTTCTCAATGCAGGAAGGACTGTCCTGAAATCCAGCAGGGGTGGAAGTTCGGCCTCTGCAGACAAAAGTGTCTTCCAGGAGTATCATCTCTAGAAAGGACAAAGGGGTATCTTTAGGAGGGTGCCATGTAATGGCTGCATTGAGCAACACTGCTGCATTTTCTGCGCATTTGTGGAGCGTGGAGCAGGAACACAGCATTCAAATCGGCAGTTTCCAGGCTGTAATCGGGACTCGTTTCTGCGCTGGCCTCACAGCTCCGCCAGCCGTCTGGGTGAGCTGCTTGGGAGAGCAGTGGGCATCACCACCTCACTGGGAACAATGCACAGATGCACAGAGTGTTCAGCACACCCATGAGAGCCTCCTTGAAGCTAAGAATTCCTTGTAATTGATCAGGACCCACTGTATTGGCAGACATTACTATCGCTTTTTCAAGACAGCGCATTTTATAATTCACTAAACGCAGATCTGCAAGGGACTAAGATGCCCTGTGGCTTAGGTGCTTGTAGTTTCCTGTAAAGGATTAACCTTTTTACTGTTTGGAGAAGTTCTGTGGAGGTCTATGAAAAATAAGGTTTCATTTTGGAAGTGATAGATAATTTTTCTACAGATAATGATGAGCTTGGGACAAAATATAGTAACTACTCAAAGGCATCAGAGAACAGCCAACATTTTTAGGCAGAAATTGGGAAGGTGTGAGATCTTTAAAGAAGTGGCAGCAGAACTCTGCTGGCTAAGATTCATGTCCCGGTGGTTCTCCGCCCGCTTGGGGACGGCCATGAGGTGTGGGGCATGGGATGGTGAGAAAATCAAGTCCTATGAGCTGTAGGAGTCAGGGGTTTGTGGCTGCTGGGGTGACTTAAAATGCGAGGGGAAGTATGCTGGGAAGGGCTGGCTCCAAATCTGTAAATTTCACACAAATACTTCAACTTTTCCTGCTCTGAGGAGACTCACAAAGCCCAGGGAAAAGCAGCTCAAAGCAGAGCTTTTAACTGCTGGCAGAGTTTGAGTTTAACAGCTGGTTGGAACAAAGTCAACATTTTGTAAAGGCAAATAGAGAATCTCAAGGTTTTATATCCATAGTGTCCAGCATACAATAAAATATTGCCAAATGTGTGTATGGGCACAACAGGCAACTGTGACATAAAAAAAGTCAATAGAAAGTGACCCTGAAGTCACTGATGGGCTGTACTCGGGACAATCCAGGGACTGAAGCCACTTCTCAGACCCCTTCAGATTTTTCTTGGAGACGGAGTATCACTAAGTTGTCTTACTGCACTAGGCTCATTGCAGGTAGCTGGACTTCCAGGGCTGCCACCATGCCCAGCTGACACACAAGCTGAAATAACAGGGACTTCAAGAGCGTTTCCCCTGCCCTTTTCCCATGCATAAGTTACTGTGGGGAACCGGGGCACACACAGATCACATCTTAGTCCTTTTTCTTCACCAACCCCTCCTTCCCATCTCTACAAAGTCTAGCTCCCTTCTTGCCTTCATCTACTGTTCTGCTCCTAAATTTATGTTTTGCGTTTCTTATATAACAAAGTGGCTATTTTAAACATGTTCAAAGACGTAAAGGTGAACGTGGTCATAACAACAGCTGGGGGAACTCAGAAAACAAAGAAACAGGAACATTCTAAAATGAAAAGTAGAAACTGAAATAATTTTACTTAGATTAGCCAACTTGAATATAGAGCAAAGAATATGAAGCACAGAAAAACAGATAAAAATGAACGAATCCTAATGACCTGTGGGTATCAAGGAGTCAGATACAGTCCTGAGTCCACACGGAGATACAGAAATTTGTAGAAGAAACTCAATGGCTCCAAATTTCCAAAATGATGAAAAAATAGGTACACAGATATACGAAAACTAGAACAATCCCTAAATGAGTAAATAAAACCATATCTAGACAATACCGTCATAAGTCCTAAGAACAGAATGTTGAATGCAGTCATTAAGAAAACAGCATATACAAGAAGAGTGTTTGAAACTGATGAGTGTCTTGAAAGTGCTTGAAACAAACAAAAAACAGAATTTCATATCAAATAAAACATCCTTCGGGAATGAAATACAGAGAAATAGTCACAGCAAATGTGTACTTGAAGGAAATGTTACACACAGGAAGTTCTTCAGGCTGAAAGGAAGGGATGCCAGTTGAGATGTGGACTCAGGAAAGCAAGAATACCATGGAAATGGTAAATTGTGGGTAAGCACATGTCACGGCCATGTTTTTTAAAATTTCTTTTAAAAATATGACTAAAAAAAATGACATGGTGGACATGGTGGCACATGCTTGTATTACTCAGGGAACTGAGGCAGGGAGATTCCAAGTTTGACACCAGCTTAGGCAGCTTAGTCCCTGTCTCTAGGTTTTTGCAGAGGCCTGGGGATGCAGTTCAGTGGTAGACTGCTTGCCTCATCTAAGCAAGGCCCCAGGTTCCATCCCCAGTACCTCCCCCGACTCAACACACCAAGAGAAAAATAACACTGTAGCACAGGGTTATACTGAGTGTGTGTGCATGTATGTGTACATATGAAGTAGTATACTAACCAAGTACAATTTGGAAATACTAAAAAATACATGAAGGCAAGGAGTTAAAAGCAAAAAGCACATAGGGCAACTAGAAAACAAGTAACAAAACTGCATTCCTAAATTCAACCTGATAATGAAACTTGAAATTATAACAAATTTACAGCCCAATATCCTTCATAAACATAGATATAACATAGATATAATATTTTCAGTGTAATATTAGCAAAATAATCCAGCAGTACTTGAAAATGGAGTATGATCAAGTATGTTTATCATCTGAAAGTTGATTTTTGATACCAAAAACTCAATATAACTTACTAAATGAATGGAATAAAGGGGAAAAGCCTATAATCATTTTTTCAATTGGCACAGAAAGTTCATCTGACAAAATTCAACACTCAGCAAACTAGGAATAAAGGGAAGCTTCTTTTTAGATAGGAGGCTGCTCTGAAAAATCTCACAGACAAACATCACGGTGGTGAAATTCTGCATGCCTCTCCTAGCACTGGGAGCAAGTCAGGTGCCAACTTTATTCCTTTTATATCACATAGGGCTGGGGAGCTGAGCCAGTGTGATACACAGGAGGAAAAGTCTTAAAAATTAGGAAGAAGGCTTTTCTCTATTTGTAGCCATGATTATTTACACAAAATCTGAAGGACTCTACAACTACTAGAAATAAGTCAATCTACAAAGGTTGCAGGATGCAGGCTCAGGTTATAAAAGTCTGCTGCGTTATTCCATACCAACAAAAAATGAAAATTAAATTTCATTTAGTACCAGACTCTCCCCAGTTACCTAGGGGTAAATTGAACATGAAAGACTTTTGTGTAGAAAATTACAAAATATTGTCAAGAAGTGAAAAAGATTAAACCTGAGAGAGATAGTAGATTGGTAGATGGGTTTTGTTAAAGATGTTAGTCTTCTTCAAAATGATTTATGGAATCAGTGTCCTGGGGGGCGGGGTTCTAGATGGGCCCCAAATTCCCGTCCGCAGGGCACACATCCTGTGTGTTTTCCTTGTACATGGGGGAGGGCTGGTGACTGCTGTCATGATCATCGTATTAGCCTGTGGTACCTGATGAGATGAAGGATTTTACAGATGGAGCTAAGGTCTGAAGTCAGCTGACTTTGATCAAAAGGAGCTCACAGTAGAAGGGCCTGGCCTGAGTTCTACAGCTCTGGACTCTCCCTGAAGGGAGAGTGGACTCCAGAGAGACGGGCAGGCTGTGGACCAGCCATGGGGCACAGAATTCCTCCAACAAGCTGTACCCAAAAGAGGGCTTCACACTCAAGTGGGCTGTAGGTCCCTAATCAGCACCATGCCTGTGGCTTTGGGTGAGTCTAGCAGAAGACTCCACTAAGCCATGACGACCCACAGAAACTTTGAGATAATAAATGCACAAGATGCTCCATTTGTGATAGTTTGCTACATAGCAAACAACTCTCAAGCATAGAACCTAACATAATCTTACTAGCTGGCATTAGTTTTTTCCTCTTTTTTTCCGACAGGGTCTCGCTGGCCTCAAACTCATGGTGATCCTCCTGCCTCAGTCTTCTGAGTGCTGGGATTACAGGTGTACACTACCATTCCTGGCTAGCTGGCTCTAGTTTTAATGGACAAACTGAAAAGAACCCCATGTGAGCATGTTTGCCTTGGTGACAATTTCTCACGATATAGCCCAGGTTGGTCTAGAACTCACAGTCCTAACTCAGCCTCGTTAGCGCTGGTACCACAGGCATGTGCCACCAAGCCAGGCACTCCATGTGATTTCATAAAAATACGTTCTGGTTGGAATTTATGCTGCTTGGCTGAGTGACCTATGTCACCCTGGAGGCCGTACTGCTTCCACATTAGCATTTCAAAACGATACACCAGACCCCTGCTGTCAGCCTGCCCTAAGGAGACAGGCAGAGCGCAGAGGACTGGGTCGGGGGAGGGAAGGCCAGGTTGGGCGGGCGGAGGACACACGGGCACTCACCTGCGGCTTCTCACTCTCCCGTCTCAGTTCGCAGGTACTGGGTGCAGTCTAACATTCTTTTCAGTTGTGTGGAGTTCAATCTTTCTGAACACATAGGACATGTGCTTTCAGTGTTTAACAAGCTGTTTGGGGGAGGAAAATGCAGCATAAATGAACTGCACAATCTGTTACCCTTGGGTTAGTTACTAAGGCAGACAGCTATTTTCTGGTGACACTTAACACATACTTATCATGCAACTTAAGAATTAGAAAAGGTCTTCTACAAGATCGCTCAAAGATAACATTCTCAGAGATCATGGAACTTTCTATCAAGAAGACATTCGGGGGCTTTAGGGATCCTTAGGAACGTGAAGAAAGGAGAGTTCAGAATAAAGGGTTGGTGTGAGAGACTAGTTTTTGGATAAATGTCTGTGACCGAGTGACGGGGTGCACACTTACATCTTAAATTCTGAGTACAGCGCTGGAAAGTCACAGTGGGGACACATGGTCCAGTCATCTTTCAACATATGGCGACCCTGGAGAGTGAAATTCACCTTTATCTTAAAAACTGCTGCTGGAGGGCCAGGGCTTTAGCTCAGATTCCTGGCACCCTCCAAAAAACCAAACTAAGCCAAACAAACCAAACCAAAACAAAACAAAAACATAAAACTGCTGCTGGGGATTTAGCTCAGTGGCATAAGTGCCTGCCTTGCAAGCACAGGGTCCTGAGTTCAATCCCTGGTACAAATATACAAACAAAAACAAAAAAACCCTCAACTACTACCATGATTTGGGGGGGTACTGAGAATTGAACTCAGGACCTCAAGCTTGCCAGGCAGGGGCTGTGCTGCTGAGCTGTATCTCCGGCCCCCATGATTGATTGATACTAACTGAATTACAGTTAAAAGCCAGGCTTCTACATTGAGATGGGTAATGGACTAAAAAGAGATGGCTTTGAAAGGACTAACGGCACCTGGTTTTCCTTATCAGTATGTGTAAAGAGAATAAGGTTCTATTTTTTACATTATTATTTGATTTTATTTTAAAATAGGGCTTATATTAGCCCGGTGACTGACAAATAATTTGGTATTTTCAAGTTTTCTGATAGTAGGTCGTAAAACGAAAAAATAGCACTGATGAAAGGCCAGGCCTTGACCTAAGGCTTCACACGTGTTAGCTCTCAGTAGGAAGGTGTTGCAGATGCCATGAAAGCAAACTGCACTGCGGCAGGTGGCCAGCAGGGGGCAGGAGGAGGGTCTGAACCCCGTGCCTGCTGCAGAGAGCTTTTGTGTAGATTATTAAAGGCTCTTTGATAACTTTCAATTCCACTGGCCAGGAAATCACATGCTAAATGTCGTGGGAAGTTAGAGAAATCATGTTAGAAATGACAGTCAAGGGTTCAAATGGAAAGGGAAATGGTTCTAAAGAGACTTACTGTTGCGATGCAGTAGGGGATGTTGTTTTTACACCCGGGACAGAGGAGTTCACACTCTGGGAGAAGAAACTGGCAGAATGGACATGGGGTCGTGGCCTCTTCCATCTCAGATGTATTGGGTCTCCTGTGAGGAAGAGTCACGAGTTGTTTAGAGCAGCACTTCATTTCATGCAATGTGGGTAACAGCAGATTTGGACAGGACCACATAACACACCAATTGACAGGCAGACTGAGATTCCAGGCTCACGTCAGCCCTCAGTCCAGTGTTGGTGGCGAGGAAGAGAGCTTGGGCCTGGCTGGGTTCTAGGGGGTGACGCGGCACATGCAGGAGCTGGAGTTTGTAGCATACACAGTAAGTGCAGGACACGAGGTCATGGTGCCCCCTCTTGCGGTGCCACTGGAGTGTGAGCCTGGCACCCTTCCTGTTTCCCTGTGTAACTGAAGTGCTAAGACCTTTGCAGGACAATGGTTGGTTCTGATTCTGTGTTGCCCAATACAGTGGCCCTGTGTCCCACACTGCTTGTGAGCCCTTGGTATCTGGGGCATGAGGAGCTGAGCTTTATGGCTGATGCCGCTCTGGGAGCGCACAGCTGCGGACCACTCACGGCGCAGGGCAGCCTGTGGCAGTTGGCTTCTCCTCCTCCACCTGTCCACACTAGCGGGTGTATGCTGGGTCAGACTGATCCGCCCCAAAGCCATGGAGGCTCGGCAGCTTTTGAAGAAGTGTTTATGTAGTCCTGCACATCATCCATGTCCTCAGCCACCAAGGCTGGTCCCTGGCCTGGCTGGTGCAAAAGCCCTACTTGCTTCCACTTGTATTACCACTGAGTCACATAAATCCTCACTTGTTTAAGACATCACCACGTTTTCTGCTGCTCTGTAGAATATAATCATCCCCCCCCCCCCAATTAGCAGCCCAATGTTGGAAAATATCGTTGAGAAATGTGGCCAGGTAAGAAATGGCGCTCTGCCCACCTGACCATGGCCTCGATCTTCTTTTTGTATTTGGCATCTATCTTGTTGCGGTACTCAGGCCTCATGAGCATGGCCGCAAAGCTGAAGGCGGAGTTCTTCAGACCTGCTCTGTGGCACTCGATCACGGTAGAGGTCAGGATCGGCACGATGTCTGCAACACACGGACAGCAGGGAGCACGGTAGTGCCTGCCCTTGTCACTGGGCCTGACGCAGCTGTGGCTCAGCCGAAAAACAGAACCATGATTCTCTGAGCTTTGCTTTTTATGCAAAGACCCAGCGAGGAACTGTTCAGTGAGAAAAGGTACTGCGAGGGACTGGGACCCACACCCCTGATGGGACCCGGCTGCTGATAAATGGGTCAGGGGGGCGAATAACTTTATGCCTTCCTCTTTCTGCTAGCATCTAATCTTTTTCTTTGGAAAGGACAGATACCTGGAATTACTGCCCAAAGAACAGGACCTTTGAACAATTACTTGCTACAAATTGCCTAACTACTTTCTAGAAGGGCTACATCAGTTTCTCTTCCCACTAGCAATCCTGTCCCACCCTTTGCCAGCAGAGGCATTTATAAGTCCTTTCTTGTTTTTTATTTTTTAATTTTTGAAACAGTGTCCCACTATGTATGGCACATTTGCCTTGAATTCATGGCAAACCTCCTGCCTCAGCCTTCTGAGTACTGGGATTACAGGTGTGTACCACTATACCTGGCAAAAGTTTTCATGTAACAGGAGACAACTTGAGACTATCCTCATTAGTGAAATAAATAAGAATCATATTTATAAATATCACATTGTGTCTCTAGTGTAAAAAGTAATAAGAACTGTAGGAGTAATAAAACTCAAAATGTGTAGTTGCTACTGTAAAAAAGAGAGGAAAAGAAAGTGCTCTAAATATAACTGCATGTGTGTTTAAGTGTGGAAGATAGATGTCCATATTACTGTTTTTGTTAGAATATTGAGCAGAACTGTTAATAGTCTCACTGTTTGAATGTCTACTTTGTGTGCTTTAATTTTGTAACTTGAACAACTATTTCCAATGATGACAGAATGTAACTTATCAAGTGGCAATTTCTTAAGTGTTTTTGTTTTTGGTTTATTTTTTTGTGGTGGTTGTTCTTGTTTTTTTCTTTCCCCTTTGGATTTCTGTATTGTTGCTACCCTCTTTCTGTTTTTTTTTTTTTTTTTTTCTCTTTAAATAAAGAAAAAAGTTTTCATATAACAAAAAGAGAATACATTTAGGGAACAGGGGTTATGAATTATGACGGCCAGATCTGACCCTCTGACTTGCATATGGCCTATGAACTAAGAATGGTTTTTATACTTTTAAATGGTTAGAAAAAAAGAACAACATATCTTTGACATTAAAATTACATGAAGTGCACATTTCTGGGCTGAAGAAGTAAAGTTTTGTTGGAACCCAGCCCCACTCATTCATGATGTGTTGTTCACGCCAAAATGGCGGAGTTGAGCAAGCTGCCAGGGGGACTAACTGGCCCACGAAGCCTAAAACATGTAACGTGTGGCCTTCTACAGAAGAAGTCTGCCTGTCATCATGATAAAAATCTCTCCACTGAAGAACGTTCAACTAACACTTCTTAGAGCAATGAGGCCTTTGTCCTGAGCTGCGCCGACGTGTTACCCACTGAGGACAAAGACTCAGACTGGTAACCGGCCGCAGTGTGACCGCTCCCTTGTCTGGGGCTGCTTCTCTGCAAAGGGGGAGAGCAACCTCGGCACCTGGGGGCGCAGCAGCACAAGAGGGAGCCAATGGGCTTGTGACAGCCACCCTCAGAAAGACCGGCTTGCACGGCTGGCCCCGGGCTAGCATCTGGGAACTGGATGTGGGGAGGGGGCCCCAATTCCAGAACTGGCAAGTGGCCCTGCTTTCTGGGGGTCTGGGAGTCTGGGAAGGTGGCTGGTGGAGCCGGCGAGCACAGATCTCTGAGGAGGAAGTGTGGGCACTGCGCTCTGATCAGACGAGACTTACGCGACGGGAACTTGCTAATGTTGTTGGCCACCCGGATCAGCATGCGCGCCCCTTTCGTGTGATCACCGTTTTTAACATGGATCTGAAATAAACAATGTACTTGATTCTCCTTACAGGCTCAGATCAACCCTAAGTCATGCTTCCTTCCCCCGAACAGCCCCTTGACTGTAGCCCGGATCAGGGCCGTCCTGGGGTCCTTGGAGGTTCCCAGTCAGTGCACCTGGGGCTTCAACCTCACTGCCCCTTGCCGGGCTGCGGCCAGGCACCGCGGCCCTGCTGCCCCGCCTCCCCGTCCTGTGCCCCTTTCATGTATCCTCTACTTGGCCCAAGACCACGTACAGTGAATTGAAATCTCTTACTGGGTATTTTGTGAGAGGCTATTAATACCAACTGTACCAAGCTGCTGTGAGCCATGTAAGCCAAGTCAGTCAGGAGTTACTCAATGCATGGAAAAGCGAGGAGGAGAGGGACTCACTTGCTAAAGGCGGAAGGGGCCAGCAGGGTGGACTTCGGGTAGATGAAGCTGAGGGGCAGGGGCCAGGCCTGGAGGCCACTGAAGTCTCTTGGGTGTGAGATAAAGGCTCTCGGAGGTGGGGCGGTAGGCAAGGGGATGTAACCATGCCCCTTTATCTGTGGCTTTCCCTTCAGTTTTAGTTATCTGTGATCCACCACTGTTCAAAAGTACTAAGAGTAACTTATTACTGTGTTTTGTTCTAAAGGTTCTATTTTATTATTAACCTCTTACCTGAAGCAGGGGGAGGGAAGCATAGTTTACCCTCCCTCCCCTTCCGGTCACTCTAGCCCCACCCTGACCAGCTCAGCCACCCACAGCCAAAACTTGCAGGCTGCCCTTTAGCCAAGGTCCTTGTCCCGCAGAGCCTAGCCCAGCTGTCCTGGAGTGGGGCTGGGTCTCTCCTCTGTCTACCACAAAAACGCCTGTGGCATTTTTACATCCAATTTTTTTCTTGCTCGACAGGGCCTGACAGCTTCCCCTTAGTACTGAGGAGGTAAAGAATCTTAGGAAGCCTGGATATGCCTGGTGCTACATGAGAGGTCAGAGCTGAGGGGCAGAGGTGTAGCCTGCTCTCCGGCGGGAAGGGACAGGGACATCTGGTGGGAACGGAAGCCACAGGCTGGCTCCTGAGTCAGAGGAAGGAGGAGGACTTGGGAAACGGCCCACAGCTGAGGCAGGAGGGCTTCTTACGGAATTCCTATTTTTATTTTTACTTCTCATCTCCTTCCATGCAGTTTCTTTCTAACCTCCCGCCACCCCTGAAGGCTGCATCCAGCTGACTGTGCTCCCAGCACCTCAGTGCCACCACTCAAAGCTGAAGCTGAAAACCTCCTGCTTCCCACTCTTGCTTGGGGAGAAGGGTCCCGCTGCTGTCCTGAAGTGGGGTGCACACCCGGCCTGCGATTTGGACTCTATTTACATGCCTCTCCTGCGTGGTAGCTCTTACAGACCTGTGTGATCTAACAGGGCAACTGGCAGTCACATGTGGCTACTGAAATTTAAAAATTCAACTTACATAAAAGTTAGAAACAGTGTTATCGGTTGTGCTAGCTGCATGTCAAGTGCTCCACAGCCAGGCTGGGGACCGTGTGGCGGGCGGCACTGACTTGGAGAGGCTCTGTCTGGGCAGAAAGTTCGCGGGGCACAAGGGCTGAGCATTGTGGGGAGGCTGAGCCTTTGTAACTCCACCCCTCTGTGCTAGGGAACGTCGCGCTTCAGGCAGCCTTGTGGATGGGCTGGAGAGCCCGTTTAGCACTAATATAGAAACAGGTACTTTGATACAACTAAAAAATTGGCAAAATACATGTTAGATTTTGTCTGTATTTTTATAAAGATTTCATGTACATATATGATGTATGCACACACGTACATAGCATTAAGGTAAATTATACATACATGTAATTGAAGTCTGCATAATCTTTTTTGATCCTATTAATTACTAAATAGAAAACTACACTACACAAATAGAAATAAATATAATCCTGATTTAGTAAAATAAGGTGCACGCATACATTTATAGAAGTATAGAGAATATATACAACACAGTATTAATAATTGTATCTGCGTGATAGACTTGAAGCATGGATTATTATTTCATTATACTTTACTTGAGTCTCAAAATTTTCTTGAATATGTGTTATTTTTATATTGAGGTAAAAAGGAAACTTTTTTGAAGGTACTGGGTATCGAACTCATGATCTTGTGCTTGCCAGTCAGGTTCTCACGCTGCTGAGCTAAATCCCTGGCCCCAAAAAGGAAACTATTAAAAACTGGAATTTTGTAAAATAGACTAACTTAGAGTTAATAAACGAATAAACTCTGGATCACCAAAAAGGTTTTAAGTACATTTTTTTCTGGGTGCCGGTTGTACATCTGTAAACTTCGAGGCCAAAACAACATGGAAAGACACACAGTGAAAGCCGCTCCCCTCTGGTGCTGCCCGCTTGACTCTGGCTCTTTGCATCCCCTGCCCCACGGCCCTTCCCTGCTGCTGAGCCCTCTGGCATGCTCTTCATTTTATTTGCAGTAAATGGCTGTGCATTCTTTTCATGTTTTTGCACACAAAGGCAGCATATTGCAGAATTATTCAGTACCTTGCTTTTATCACTCGACACAGAAACCTAGGAAACTGCTCCGCTGGAAAGCAGAGGTGCCTGGAAAATGAACACACCTGGCAGGCTGTGTCCCAAGTCCCTCAAGGGCCTCACCTTCACGAGGATGTAACTGTGCAGAATCATAAGGTTGGTGGCCATCTCGGAGGGGATTTTGATCTTCTGGGATTTCAGTTCTGCATACATGCTGAAGAGAACATCGTGTGCGTTGCGATAGTTTCCTTGAAGAGAGGCGATAAAAGTGACATCACTGCCAAGGACAAAACCTGAGGTCTGTCCATGGCTTTCCTCCAACAAGAGGTTTTGCTAATTATTTATTGCCAATATTTTAGCCCTCTTCATATGGGAACTTAGCAGCGGTTCTCGCTTTAACCAGTGGTGCTCTCACATGGCCACTCCTGTGGAAACAGCGTGGTGTCCTCCTGCTCTCTCTCTTCCTCAGGGCGTCCACTTGACCCCAGTAGGTGGGGTCATGAGTTCGGGGTCCTTCCCGGCCAGCCCCTCCTCCCCGTGGCCACCCCTGGGCTTCCCTGTTCTGTCCAGGGCACAGTGTGCTCACTGCTTCCCTCTCTGGCCAGCCTTTCCAAACCTCAGGCCTCCAGGGTACACCCTCAGGTAATGCCCCCAGCCATGGGGACTCCCACAAGAGTGCCTGCTTAGCATGTGCAAAGCCCTGCGGTGGATCCCTAGCACCCCAAAAGTGAACAACCCCCCAAAGGCAGTCAGACCAAGTGTAAATTCTGAATTCACTGTCTTCTATTAGCTTTGAAGGGCAGAACCCTTGCCCCAGTTTTCTCTGGGTCCTAAGTGCCTGGCACACATCTGACAGACAGTAGGTGTTAGATCAACACAAGCCAGTAAAGTAATGATTGATTTAATTGCATATTTTCTAAAACTGTGATATTCATGAACATCTAAGAACTGACTTACAAAAACTAGTGGATATCGCAGACTAAGTCTCTTACTCAAATAAATATTTGCAGACCATGTAAATGAACAGAATCATTCTGCAGATTCTACAACATTCCTGTATATGATAAAGAACCAGATCCACTATAACATGGTGTAATTATCTTCCACCTCTTAATGTCTCCCACCCAGACCAGGTCAATGCATGCAAATGTATGAGCTACAGGAGGCAGTGGACGAAGTGGTCAGAGAAGTCACTGTCCCAGAGACAGAAATTGTGAAGTCTCAAAGGAAAGCAGAAAAATAAGTCCTGTCAGTCCATATCCCCTTGTATTGTATTGGTGAAGTATTTTGCTGCTCCAAAACCTAAAATGGCCATCTTCTTAGTATCTAAGTATCTTTAAGTCTCTAAAATGGTCATCTTTCAGGATGAAAACGGGCCTAGATTAGATTTATCTTAGCCAAAAGGCTGAGAAGTGATGGATAAGAAACTTCCCCTCTTTCCTGGGCAGAGGGGTTGGGGATTGATTCTGCTTCCTGTGTGAATAGCAGCTCAAGGGTAGAGCACTGGCCTCGCCCGTGAGAGGCCCTGGTTCCATCCTCAGCACGCACACGAACACAAGCGCACACACAGCCACACACAACATCAGTACTGTAAAATGTAAAAGAAAACTAAAAACAAATACACATATATATGCACACATATGGGACCTACCTGCAGACTGCTCTTCTCTGGCAATTATAATGGCAGTCCGGGCAGCTTCTCGGTACTGTTTCAGAGCCATGTACAAGCGGAACAGGTACTTGGCATCCTGACACACAAACCATTAGACAAACACTGCTTATTTCATTAGCTAAGGAGGGAATCACCCATAATTTTGCATTTTAGTTAGAATCACATTGATGTGCCAGTAAAGGAGAATTGATATTGTTTTTAAAAATCCAACAAAAGAATTAGCTCAGTGGTTAATATGTGCCAGGTAGTATTATTAAGTATCTAAATGTTAACTCTGTTAAATCCTCAGGCCTGTCCTAGGAGGAATGTGTAAAGTCCTTGTTTTACAGATGAGAAACTGCAACACAACAGGTCAGATGGAGGCAGGATTTGGGCCATAGTGATCCGGGTTCAGAGTCTGTCCCTGCCCCCAATCCAGAAGTATCTCTCGAATAAGTGCTTGGAAGCAAAATGTGTTCTTACGTAACGTACCACTTGGCAATACCTTAGTGCATGCAAATTTTCTCTGTTCTATAAACTTTTCTTAGGCTTTTGACCATTTTCTATTCCTTTTTTGGGCAAGATTCAATGTACTTTTATTATGCACATGTCTTAAATCAGTAGAAAGGGCTTCAGAGTTGATATTAACAGAAATTATTACACAATTACAAATAATATGTCACATAAAAAATGAAAAATGCTACCCCAGGAAAGAAAAAGCATCTTGTATGTTTTCACAGCAATAGGTATATATTCTCAAATTTTGTCTGGCTAATTACCCAGCCCTTATCAAATGCATTCATCAGTCTCTCAAGGGAATGGTGTAATAGTCAAGATTCCAGAAATTCAACCCAAGAACAGAGTATTAAAAGCTGTTAGAGAAAAGAAACAAATTACCTATAAAGGATCATAACAGCCCATCAGAATCATAACAGACTTCTCAGCATAAACCCTCAAGTCAAGGGTACCCCACAAAACTGTCTTTCAAAATTGATGAAGAAATAAGATACTTCCATGACAAAGAATGCCCAAGGAAATCCATGACCTCCAAACCAGCACTTTAAAATGTTCTAACTTTAAAATGTTAGAAAGAGGTAACAAGGACTACAGCTCTATGAATCCCACCAGAATGAATCATTAGATATCGCAAGTAATAAAATGGGGAGAGGGACCAACAACAGGAAAATAATGTGACAAGGATAAGACGATACATATCAGTTATCAATGTAAATGGATGTAAATGGTTTTAATTATTAATCAAAGAAATAGACTGGCAGAATGGATCAAGAAACAAGATCAAACAATATGCTACATACAAGAAACATTATATATATATATATATATATATATATATATATATATATATTTTGTTAAAAAATATTTTGGTACTGGGAATCAAACTCAGGACCTTATGCTTGCCAGGTTGGTGCGTATGCTGCTGGGCTATATCTTGAGCCCAAAGAAACATATTCAACTAAAAAACATTCATAGACTGAAAGTCAAAGGATGGAAAACAATGTTTCATGCAACAAGAACCTAGAAAAAGCAAGGGCAGCTATTGTATTTACAGACAAAGTGGATTTCAAGCCAAGACTGATCAAAAGAAACAAAGGAGGTTACTATATACTTTAGAGAACAATCCAGAAGGAAGAGATAACAATCTAAAATAGATATGCCCCAAATACTAGCAAACCCAACTATATAAAATAAACACTAATAAACGTATATTTTACCTGAAAAATCAGATTAGCAGTAATACAATTATAATAAGGGACTTCAATACCTATCACAAATAGATTGATTAGATAAAAAAAATAAAAAAACAAAAAAATCAGAGCTAAACCAAACTTTTGAACAAATGGACTTAGTAGGTCTCTACAGAGTGTTCCACCCCTCCACAGAACACACACTCTTCTTAAGCACAGGGACTTTCCCCAAAACAGACCACACAGTAACTCAGAACATGCTTAAGTAAACACAAAGGAATGGGAATTATCCCGTGAGTGCGATCACATTACAGCGCAATTAAGTTGGAAATCAATAGCAAAGAAACCACAAAAAACTATATAAACACATGGAAATTAAATAACACCCTCCTGAACAACCAGTGGATCACAGATGAAATTTAAGAAGATATTAGACAGTTTCTACAATTAAAGGATAATGTCAATAAGACAACATGCCAGAACTTAGGTGAGGCAATGAAAATGGTTCTACCAGCAAAATTTATAGCAGTAAATTTCCACATCAGAAAAACAGTGAGCTCAAATAAATAACATAATATTGAACTTCCAGATTCTTTGTAATATTGAACTTTCAAATTCTTGAAAAACAAGAGCAAGTCAAGCCCAAAGCTCATGCAAGGAGGAAATTATAAAGATTAGAAAAGGCTGGGGATTTAGCTCAGCGGCTCAAGTGCTTGCCTAGGAAGCGCAAGGTTGTGAGTTCCATCCCTGGTACCAAAAGATTAGAAGAGACATTAACGCAATTGAGACTAAAAAAAAATACAAAGAATCAATGAATCAAGTTAGTTCTTTGAAATGTTAAATAAAATAGACAAATCTTTAGTCAAACATCAAAAGAAGGAAAGAAAATACCCAAATGAATGCATGTAGGAATGCAAAAGGTGAAGTCCTGAGTGCTGCAGTTACAGGCATAATCACTGGGAGGAAGGAAGGTCATGCTGAAGTGGCAGGGGGATAACGGAGGGCAGGAGGGAGGGAAGGAAAGGGAAACAGACTTAAAAAGAGTGCAAGGGAAACAACAAAATGAAGCTTTTGTAAACGTGGAGGGAATGAAGTGTTAGAGGGGAGGGGACTGAAAAGGAAAGAACGGAGACGCATTATTTATACACACCAGTTCCCTACGATGAATCTGATCACTGAGTATGACAAATGTGTACTAACAAAAAAAGTGATTTTAAAATTTAAAACACTAAAAAAAAAAGAGAGACAAAAAAGAGAGAGTATAGACAAATGATGCCACTCGGAGCACAGGTACACATGCAGTCTGTGGTGGGCACTGTGAAAAGTAAACATATACAGGACTTGAGGATTCCTCTGGGAGGATTCCGAAACACTTCATGAAAGTCTCAGTCATGCTGGAGACCAGCCCCTGGAGGTTCCTCACTTGGACAGCAGGGACCCTGAGACACGCTGGGATTAAGCCATGTGTCCAGAGCTGGGGCTGGAGCGTCTCATAAGATGCACGAGCTGAAAACTGTATCTGCCACACAGCAGCGTTGACAGCCAGTGAATTAGGTCAGGAGGGCTCGACTGTCACTAACTGACATCCTCATCTTGGGACTGGACTCACCATTGTTAGAGGAAGTCTCATAAAAATGAGTCAAATAGGAAGCTAGTTGCATATGGTAAGTGCCTGGATTTCATCACCAGCATAACACGGACACTGCAGCTACTGTTTTTTTTTTTTTTTTCCTGTATTGGGAATCGAGCTCAGGACCTCATGCTTGCCAGGCAAGCACTGTGCCACTGAGCTATATTCCCGGCCCCAGCTATTCTTCTACTTGTTTTGTTTATTGAAACGGGGTCTCGATATAGTTGAGGCTGGTCTTGAACTCACAGTGAGCCCAGGCTGGGTTTGAACTCACAGTGATCTTTCTGCCTCAGCCTTCTATGTGTAGGTATTACAGGCGTGCACTGCCATGCCTCGCTACTTCAGCTATTCTTACAGAGAAAATAAGCAGGATAATAGCTAGTGGTGGATGGAAATTTCCATTTTATTTCTTTGGAATTTTGAGACAGGGTCTCCCTATGTATTCCAGGTTGGCCTCCCAACTCGCTGCAGTCCTCCTGCCTCAGCCTCCTGAGTGCTGGGATTACAGGTGTGTGCCACCGTGTCCAGCTGGAAAACTTCCATTTTACATGTTACTTTTCCTATTCCCTTTTCTGCTTGAGATGATTTCATCATGTATCTGATGTTAGTTTCAGGGTTACTGCAGCAAGAGAACATAACGGGAGGTGGTTTGGCACCATTTATGGACTTAAGACCCTTGGGAAATCAGCTTAACCTTGCTGGTACTCTGGCTTTGTCTGTACAATCAAAGAAACAAGTGCAGGGATCTACAGTCCTCTCAAGCTGTGACAGGGCATCACCCTCTCCTCCAATCTGTGGGCTGAGTTCAAGAGTCGGTCTCCTTGCAGAGGATGAGGGGTGGGGGCTGGGAATTCTCAGAGGCCCACCCAGGACTGAGAGAAGACTGAACCCCAGGGAGCTTAGCAATTAATTTCTACTTTAGAATGAGTTACTTTTATGTTTTGTGTGATATTTATTGCTTTCTAGAAGTGCTGAAATATGAACACAGCCTTCTGATTCTTGGAGATCGGTACTAAGTCACAGTTTCTTCCCACAACTCTCCTTTGATTTTTTTTTTTTCTGTCTTTTTGAGACAGGGTTTCACTATGCAGTTCAGGCTGGCCTTGAACCTATTTTGTAGCCCAGGCTGGCCTCAAACTCACATCGCTCCTCCTGCCTCAGCCTCCTGAGTGCTGGGATTACAGGCATGCCCGACCATGTCCCACATCTTCTCATAACTCCTTCAATGAACAAAAACATCTGGGAAAGGTGGTGGGTGGTGAGGACGGCCGTCCGGAGGGACATGGCTACTTCACTGGTGGAGCAATAGTTTTAGAGTGGAGGACACAGTATCCTCTAGAGAATCTGTAGCTACATGCACAGTTTGACAAGGCTGTGCTGCAAAGGTGTGACATGAAGAACAGGGTGAGCAGAGGAACAGAGAGATGGGACCCCAAGTGCCCACGTGGGTGAACTCCCCTACCTTGGGGATACCGTCGTTCTCACCCATCAGGTGGTCGATCAGCTGGCTGGTCAGCAGCTCATCTTTGGCCTGGCCAACCTGTTTCAAAAGAGAAAACCCCAGCAGGTTCAGCAACTTCGACCTGGCAAGAGGTGGTAAAAAACGCTCACCTAAGCAAGTGGAATAAAAACTACCTCGAATAAAACACTTTATCTATAATAAAGTGTCTGAAATAGGACACTGGCTTAGGGTCTTTCTTCATTCTTTGTACTCTTTAGTGATACGATGTATCCTTAGAAGCTTTCCTCAAGGGTGACATCAAAGTACCATGCTTTCTTTTGTACAGAGAATATACTTGGTCTCGGTAAAAACCTTCCGGAGCCTCAGGACTGCAGCAGCTTGTGAGCCCCAGAGCTGCGCCTTCCACAGCTCAGCAGCCCCACTCCGAAAACCTGAATCTGAAACTCTGAGCGCCAATAAATGTTCAAGGATTTTTTGATTTTGGAGCATTCAGATTTTGGATTAAAGATGCCCAACTGATAGTGTGTATCAATATTCCAAAATCTAAAAAACTCCAAAATCTGAAACACTTCTGGTCCCAAATGCTTTGGGTAAAGGATTTCAACCAATATAACAATGATTTTCTGAGCTCTCCCTAAGGAAGCACCAGAAATGAGTGCAGTAGCCATGGGAGCCCAGCAGAGGGCAGGCACCAAGAAACTTGAGTGGAACTGCGGAGAGGCCCCTGGTTTAGTCATCTCAAAACAAAGCAGCTCTTCCCTTTATCTTTGGCTAATCGAATAGCTGATGGAGTAAAAGTTCTACATAAAAGCATTATAGCAGTCAATGCAGAAGAAGCAATAGAGTATCATTACTTTGCGATGTTTAATAAAATAATGTAAAATGTGTAACAATAGAAAATAATATAAAGCCTCTTTGGTAAACAGTTGGGCAGTTCCTCAACATATTAACATTATGGCCTTGCAATTCGACTCCTAAGTAATATTACCTAAGAGAAATGAAGACACATGTCCACACAAAACCCGCACACAGATGTTAACAGTCGTATTACCTATAATAGCCCAAAGAGGGGCAACAACCCAAATGTCCAACTGATAAACAGATAATCAAACTGTGGTGGAATATTATCAAGCCAAATGAAGTCCTGATGCAGGTTACAATAGGAAAGCATCTTGAAAACATGCTAAATGAAAGAAGCCATACACAAAAGGTCACACGTTGTATGATTCCATTTCATAAAATGTCCACAATAGGCAAATCCAGAGAAACATCAATTATATAATAACATAATAAAGAGAGTGTGGTATCAGCACAAGGTCAGATTACTGAAACAATGGAAGCTACTAAAGAATGCCAAATCAGAGATACAGATAGATAAATAGGCAGATAGTCATTTCTTCTATGACTAGGAGTCCATGGTAATTTAGTGAGGGAAAGATGGCATTGTGAACTGGACATCCACATGGAAAAGACCTCTTGACCCTTACACTTCATACCATATACAAAATCATATAAAAAAAACTAATTCAGGGTGGGCAGAAGTCTAAACGAGAAAATTAAACTATCAAAATTGTAAGGGAAATATCTTCATGATCATAGGGTAGGTGGAGGTTTCTTAAACCAGCCTAGGAAGCAACACCTATAAAGAGATTCATAAGGTAGACTTTATTAAGACATAAGAACTTCTGTTCATCAAGATACCACTAGAAAATAAAAAGGCAAGCTACACCTTGGGAGATTTTCACAATACATGCTTCTAATGAAAAGACTGGTATTCAGAATATACAACAAAATCTTATAGATTGGTAAGAATAAGATAAGATGGTATGATTCAAATCTGGAAAAAAGACTTGAATAGCATTTCACCCAGGAATATTTAAGTGTTCAATAAACATGTGAAAAGGTGCTTATTATCAGTAGTCATCAGAAAATGAATGAAAGTCATAACGAGAAATCACTACACATCTATCAAAACAGTTAAGCTGAAAAAGACTGATAGGCATTGATAAAGATGTGCAGAGGCTAAAATGTCCTACGTTGCCAGCAAATGGGTAAAACCCCACTGAAAGAAATGTTCGGCATTACCTGCTACTGCTAAAAACACATACACCCTATGACCTGATAATCCTCCTCCTGGATATAGACCCAATAAAAATGAGTACTATGTTTATATGCACCAAAAGATATGAAAAGCTTTAAAGTGGTTTTATTCATGATTTGTCCAATTTAGAAATAATCCAAATGCCCCTTAACAGAGTAAGGGGTAATAAATGGCAGCACGGTCACATACATAGACGACTACACAGCGGCAAAGAAGAACGAGCCCCTGCCACACGCACCAGCACCAGCGCGTTCCCACACACAATGCGACCGGAAAGGGAGGACACAAAGGGTCTACGCAGGGGTCCAGCGGTATGAAGCTCACGAAGAGGCAGAGCCACTCTGTAAGGACAGCAGCTGGGTCAGGGGACCCGTGTTGGGGTGCTGAGTGGGAGGTGACATGAGGGAGCCTTTGGGGGAACTGATAGTGTTCTATGTCTGGATCTCTGAGGTTCAGAAGATACTGAGTTGTACACTCAGTATCTTCATTGTACACAAGCTACACCTAAGAAACCCACATGTTCTTATCTTTTAGAGGGGAAAGGAAGCAGTGACTGGTTTTTTCTAAATGATCCAAGGAGAGGGGATGGGAGTATGCGTAAGACTGTGTGTTGACGGATGTCGAAGGTAGATGATGGGTATGCGGGACTTAGTGTTTGGTTTACTTTTGCACATATTTGAACATTTCAAAAAGCTTTTTAAAATATTGGCATTCTTAAAAGTTTTGTTGCAGAATTTACTTACAGTTTCAATTGCCATTTCTATTGCCATATTGTCTTCTGAGCTTGGGCATTTCAGGAAGTGTTTCAGTGCCTCAAATGAGAAAGGCATAGCAGTTAAAAACTTGACTGTATTCACACCAGGAATAACAAAGCTTTCACATACACAAAGTAATCATAGTTTGTGGAGGTATTTTCATCTCAATCAGGGGCTTCCAAGCGCTAGGTCTTAAATACATACTGCAAAGGTTAGGGGCTTAGTTTAAAAACATAGTAGGACCCAGTTAACCCTTTGGGCTTCTAATTCTGGAGGAAGTTAAAATGCAAGGTAGTAATATCCACTTGTTCCTTATCAGACACTCCCTGACAGCTGGCCATTATGTATGAGGGAGGGGGCCAGGTCAGCCCCAGGAAGGGTCTGCGAGCCTCTGCTTTTTGGGTTAGGTACCATCTGACTGGGGAGATATGTGTGACACAGTGACAAGGAAAGGAATCAATTATTTTAAGTTATAATGGTCAAGTCCTGAACATCAGTCCTGTGAGGAAATGAAACAACTTAAAAGACAAATGGGCAGTGTTGCCATCTGGTTTTATAGGCACAGTGGGGAAGCAACGGTGGTTATACATGGGGATACATGGGCCTAAAGGTGACAGAGAGGAAAGAACAGCTGCAGGAGGAACAGGTCTGCAGAAAGTGCAAGGTAGGGAGGAGGCAGATGGGGGGCGAAGCTGCTGAGGGTCTGGCTACAAGTTCGCATAGGATGCTCCTGTAGAAACAGCAGCAGTGGGGACAGGAGGCTCGAAGTGCCTTGCCCAAGGGGGTAAATCCTCCTGGATGCCAGCTAAGGAGTCTGGACTTGTTCTAAGAGGCTAGAAACAGCAAATTGGCAGCTTATTGGGATGAATTCACATGTAGACGTGTTTTCTTTGGTTAGAGAGAGATCGTGCAAATATCTGGGTTTCAAAGCTGAGAAACCCAGACTTCTGTCTATCAGAAAAAAGAAAAAACCACATGACCTGGCATTGCTAGGTCCTGATTCCTGAATGGCACTAATGTGCCCAAGGAGAGCAGCAGCTGTCCCCTGCAGACAAGGTAAGTGTGGCTCAGTTGTTCCTACACTGTCACACAGTCAGCAGGCAGCTGTGCTCCACAGCTAAATGCACATCTCTTGTGTGGACCCTGCACACCCTGCCTCAGGCAAAGCAAATGCTGCACCAGGAAAGAAGTGAAGGATGAGATGCAGGTGGAAAAACTAAAAGCAGGGAAAGCAGGAAACTACTGCAGTAATTGGAAGAAGGTGATCTGGGCTTGAGTTGGGCCGGTGGTAGTTAGAATGAAAGGGATAGGTGGGAGTCGGTGACTGGGTATGGGAAGGAGAGAAAGGTTTCGAAGCTGACTGTAAGGGGCTGCGGTGGCAGGTGGCTCAGTGGTAGAGCTCATGCTCAGTGTGCAGAGGCCCTGGGTTCAATCCCCAGTGCAAACAACAACTAAGATCACTCTGAGATTTCAAATCTGGATGTCTGGGATGATGCTAGTGTTAAATTTTTTTTTCCTTTATCATTCCTCAAGAGTCCAGGGTATGTTTTCCTGTCAATACTAACTCGTGAATATTGACCACACAGCAGGAAAAATTTTCCAGCCTGAAAATGCCTTTTTTCTCCTTCAAAATACAAGGCAATGCTTTGGTAGTCTTCATTGGACGTGTCTTCGGAACCTGCAACAGAGATTCACCGAGTGAAGTCTGAGCAGAACATTTTTACCTTTTATTGTGGGCCTACAAGTATGATCTAAGAAGAGGTGATCTAACAATAGGAGACTAGAAACTCTTACAGCAAGGACCAACATTATCATTACTATCTGTTTTTATGACAAAACATTCATGATAACCATCCAAATATTAACTGCTCCATCGTCATTTCAGTCTGAACAGGGAGCAGGAGAGGAAATTATTATGAGGCTCTTTTGAGAATCCAGTGACAGTTTGCAATTAGCCTTTGAAACCTTCATCCTTCTTACTTCCTAAGGCAACAGGGGCCTTTACAATTATAACCTCAGCCATGATTTGCCTAGTTTCAGAGCAGTCAGAAGCCACATTATCCTATCACGAATGCAATCCATCTCCCCTTCCCAGCAAGGCCTGGTTTGAACAAGTCATGGTGGGAAGATGACATTCACGGGACAAAGGATGCTCATTTCAGTGTGAATGCTCTGTTAGTGTTTTGGTTGGGGCTTTTAAACTGATCAAGCACAGGGAAGGAAGGATTCCATAGCTGCTGGAGTTCCAAATCATTGTTCACATCTGGGATGGAGGCTGAGGAGGATACTGAAGTGTAATAACAGCCTACACCACCTTTCCGTCAGTAATTCTTACACTTATTTTGTGAATTTTAAAAAACAAAGTAACACAAAAGGACAAATTATTTTATGACTCCACTTATACAAGGTGCCATGAACAGTCATATTAATATACATAGAAGGTAGGGGAGAGTGGGCAGGGAGTAATTATTCACTGAGTACAGAGCTTTAGAGCAGATGATGACAAAGTTCCTGGTGACACCTGCACCAGCGCGAAGGTACTTAATGTAATAGACCTGAACATCCGTTTTCTTGTTTGCAGTGCTAGGGATCAAACCCAGAGCCTTGCATATGTTAGACAAGTGCTCTGTCACTTGACTTGTACCTCCAGCCCCAGATAGACAGTTTCAATGGGAATTTCATGTTATAGAACAGTATGTGCTCATACATCAAAATCTGAACAACTGCAAGCATGGGAAGAAAACCTAAAAGCAGGTATTCTCAGAATAAAAATTCTGTTTTGGATCATAAAGTCTTTAAAAAATTTTTTAGAACTTTGTTCTTTTTACTAGTACGTATTTGTTACACATATTGATCACTTCCTCATAGTGCATAACACATCTGGATTCTTTTTTTCCCCATTTCCCTCTCCTCCCTTGCACCCTTCCTCCTCTCTCCGTTTACAAGAGCTTTGTTTCTATTATTTCCTTCCATTCTTTTTTTCCTTTTTGGATCTTTAAAATCTTTTTCTTAACTTATATCTTACTTTAAAAATTTTAAAATATAGTTATGAAAAAATATTTATAGTTTCTAAAACCATCCTGCTCTTATCCCTTCATAGTGAAATCTTGCTTACTTCTAATGGTTGATAAATAGTAGCTTGTGAAATCTGACCTGTGTTGCAATTCATCCCCAAGATCTTATTTTTTGGAAACCATATTTTTCTTTATATGGGAATAACACCTTACCTGTTAGCAGGGATCTTGACATTTGGCAAATAACACAGATGTGTGCTGAGGTATAAATGGCACTCATTTATAACAAGAATGGTCTTGTGTGCACACCATTCTAGTAACTTGATCATAAGACTCAAAGTGTGTTTATGATACAAGTATTTAAGAAAACACAGGGAAACAGTGATGTTTACCAATGATGTCTGCGTAGATTTCCATTTTGTTGTGTTGCTGAGCCAGGGTGAAAGCTTCATTGTTACATTTGGACATGACAAGAAACTGGATGGCAGACCCATAGTCACCGAGCTGTAGGAAAAACCTAAGACAAAGTGCTTTAATTAGTGTCACTCTCATGTAGAATAAGCCTGTCATTTACAAAATCTTCCTCAACCAGAAAATAACAATAATGTATGACATTAAATTGCAGTTTTACATTACACACATGCACTTGATGAGCATACTCTCAAAAGATGACCATAACAGCCTTTGAATTTAAATAAATCCTTACATATAATTGTAAACACACACACACATGCACACACACACACACACACACACACACACACACACACACAAACACACGCGCGCGCGCACACAGACACAAAGTATTCCTTTTGAATTAAGAATCTGACAGGGTGAGGTAGGGCTTTTCTTCAAAGTTAATTTTTCGGACTCCAAGGACATTAATGCTCTGTATCACCTGGCCACCATCTTGGCTCCATCCAGAGACTGGGTCTCTCTGACGATGCTGACAGCCTTCTCCGGGTTATTGAGGTGGTCCAGGTAGATGCGGATCACACTGTTCCACTGCTTGGCATTCTCGTAAGCCACGACAGCTTCCTTGTATCTAGAAAAAATACTCAGTTCAGACAAAGTTTCTCAACACTCAGCTTGGTGATGGTGGTGGGGTAACATATGTAAATATTTGGGGCACTTTTCTGTTGTATTGGTGGTGACTCTCTTTGTTTAAATCTTTTTTATTTCATCAGGAAAAAAAACTCTCACAAAAATATGTTCTTTTTAGGGGTTTAAGAAACTAACAGCACAAATGCAATATTATATTGCAGCTTTTATAAATGAATCAAAGCTTCTGTACAATTTACATTTTACTGTGTTTTCTTTTCTAATGGTAAGATTATGGCAGCAATACAAGATTATTGTAGAAAACAGAAAATTCAGAATTCTTCACAATTACAGTAAAGATAGCTTAACAGTGAGATATAAAATCTTTGTGTGTTGACCTCAAGGTGGCGCTCAGTACTTCTTTTCAGTTTGGACTCATTCCAGCTCTTTCCTTTTTAACAAGACATTTAGTATATATCTCTATTTGCCAAAGTTACTTTTCTAAAAGTGGAAGGTAGTCCTAAAATTTAAAAGTTTCTTAATAGATATTTACAAAGTTACTTTCCAAAGGCCACAGAAAATTATACTTTTATCAGTCAAGTACAACAAGTGTGCTTTGTCTGTATAGTTAACGAAACTAAATCCTTCCAAATGTGATAGCTCGCTTTTATTAGTATTTGTGAGGCAGAACTTTTTTGTGTTTACAGAAATATAATTTCAAATTGTAGTTCCTTCTCTGGGACTTGCCTTCTTGCCTTTGGTCCCTTTTCCTATTAGTTTCTGTAGTGTACTAAGTTGTTGACTTTGGTACAGCACTGCTATGTTTTAGTCCTGTTTTCTGGCTTCAGTAGTGTACTGTATCTGGAATACACGTTTCTGTACTTTTCTTTCCTTCTGCACCATTTGGTCATCTTTCCTTAAAAAATGACAATCATAAGGCTGGGGATTTAGCTCAGTGGCACAGAACCTGCCTGGCAAGTGTAAGGTTGTTGAATTCAATCCCAGGTGCCCCCCCCAACCCTGTCTTTTAATTCCCATTTCATGTCATACCAGAATTTTGACATCCAGTATTTAACTCTCAAATAAAAAGAGACAATTGGCTATCTTTGAATAAATACAGGAAAGGCTGAGGTGTAAAGTATAGGAAGATGTCACAGGCTAGCCACTGAGGGTGTATAAAGAGATTTTGTCTTTCTCTGCTTTCTCTTTTTTAGAGCACTGTAAACATCAATGGTTAACTTATCAAACTCAGACTACCCTACCACACCATGCCGTCAGGACATGCATGACTGTCCCACTGGGCAGCCTGCACTTCAGCTAGGCCTGTCCCAGGACCCCGATGGGGACACTCATGCCTGCTCCACAGTGGTTCAGAGCCCCTGGCAGCGAGACATTTGATTACAGCCCAGTCACGAATGTGTTAAATTCATGTAAATCTGAGACACTACGAACCTTCCGTCTGCTTCTTTAGCTTTGGCGTACTGCAGGTGGATCTTAGGAGAAGACACATGAGGCAGAAGCTCGCCAACTTTTGCCCTAAAAGGAAGTCAAGGGGGATGGCATCAACAGTCTGTTCCCTCCTGCAGCCGCTGCCTACGACCAAATGCCAGGTTTTAGGATCCAAAAAACAATTATCATCATCTTTCAAAGATCCTGGCGTCTATAGATAAAAGCAAATTAAGAGCATTTTCTCTCGGTACCCCTACTCACTCCGAAGGGGAGCATGAAGGTTAATCCGTTGATTCTATCGGGATGATGGGGTTTCCATTTGTTTTTCCCTAGTAACTCACCTACCAGGAATCTCCCCATGCCAAACCGGCAGAATGTTCCCTAGGGAAGGAGTATTATATCAACCTGCTGTGTGATAAAGCTGGAGAGGGAAGGTGGGTCTGGGTGTAGAAAGAACACCAGGGAGCAAGTGTGTGAACTGCACACTTCCACCTCCACGCCGATGGGAACACACTGTGACCAGCCCTTACCAGTTCTTGCAGCGGATGTAAACGGATGCAGCTTTGTCGTAGAAAAGGCCTTTTTCATACAGCTGGGCTGCTTCTGAAAATTGCTAAAACAACCCATGATTATTAAAATACTGAACTGGCGAGGCAGAGGACCTCAGGACTATTTCTGCAGAGTGAGGGATACCTTCATATTCTCCAGAATGGCCCCGCAGTCTCTCTTCAGGACCCTGCTGGGGTGTTTGAGGGCTTGGTTCACCCCTCGGCGGATGTCGCCCATCCTGATGGACATCTGGGCCACACCAGCCAGGCACAGCTCATCGTGCTCCTGCAGGGAGGGGGCAACACAAGCACTTCATGCCCTAACTCAACACCTGTATCTCAGCTGGTCCAAAGGTTTTGTCTGCTTCCTTTTCAAGGAAGTTTATAATTTTGAAATAACAGTCTTTGAATGTTTTTGTTGTTGTTGTTTTTGTCTTTTTGAGACAGAGTCTCACTACACAGTTCGAGCTGGCCTTGAACTCACTTTGTAGCCCAGGCTGGTCTCAAACTCCCAATGATCTTCCTGCCTCAGCCTCCAGAGTGCTAAGTCTTTGAATTCTTTAAACCAACTTATACAGTGTTATAATTTTTCTCTTTAGGAGTCTGTTATATCTTTTACCATTTAAAGAAAGTATTTATTATCTTTTGTGATAATACTGCATATGGTTCTTGGCACAATATTTTATAAAGGTAGTAATATACTGGCTATTGTAATGCAAATACTACAAATAACTTTGGGGGAAGTCGTTGAAGATTTTTGTACTAGGCATGACTGAACATAAAAGCTTTGTTTATTTAGAAGTGTTTAATTCATTACAGATATCAAGCTGGGAATAGTGGTACCTTCTGGTAATCCCAATACTTGGGAGGCTGAGGCAGGACAATTGAGAGTTTAAACAAAGCTAGACTATATAGTGAGGTCCTATCTCAAAATACAAAAATAAATCCAGGCATGGTGGTGCATGCCTGTAATTCCAGCATTCTGGAGGCTGAGGCAAGAGGATTATTGCAAGTTTGAGACCAACCTGGGCTACAAAGTGAGCTCAAGGCCAGCCTGAACTAAATAGTGAGACCCTATCTCAAAAAAAAAAACAACAAAACACCAAAATAATAGTGATGATGATGATGACGATAAAAAAGACAACTGAAGAACTTTTCTAAGAACTGATCTGTTCCATGCAGTGTCAGATTGTAGGTTACCTAAAGTAGCATGTCTAGCAGAGCTTTCAGTGATGATAGAAATGTTATGTATTGGCACTGGCCAACATGGTAGTGAAGAGTCACAGTGGCAACTAGGCATTTAGTTTGGGCAGTGTGCAAGAGCTAAAGGTTCAAATTTATTTAATTTTAAATAGTTTAAACTGCCACACATAGCTAGTGGTAACTGCATTTGACAGCAGGGACAAAGAATGAACTAAAACAAAAATATAGCCAAAGAAAATGTCAAAAACCTGAGACAAATGAACAAAGAATAGGATCAGATAATTCATTAAAAATGACTGGCCAATACATACGTAAACACAAGCTTAACCTCACTAGTAATCAAAAAGACATAAAATACATATATTTTTGCTCACCAAATTAAGTGATTCACTGCCACTGATAATACTGCATACAGAAATGGATATAATCGTATACTAGTGGTAGGTGTATGAATTACTGTAATTTGTTTTTGGGAACAGTTTAGCAGTCAGAAATTGAAAGCATATTTTATGGCCTAGAAATCCCACTTGTAAGAATATGCCCTTCAGTCATACTATTGCTGGCGACATTAACAATGGTGACATTTCAGGGTGCTGATAGGGGACCGAACACAAGGCTCTCACATTTCACATTCACATTCTTTGGTGGTTTTAAAGAGTGACTATGATGAGCTTTCATTCCTTTTGTAATAACTATGCTACACATAAACAAAAGATATAGATTTTCAGGCTTTACATAAACTAACTTTAAAACACTGATTTTATTACAAAACTGAGCTTCCTGAGCTAATATTCTGAGATGAGAGAATACAACAGGTATATGATTCATTTTTTGAGAGGGGATCAAATCTAGGGCCTCTAAAATGAGATACGTCTCTGGCTCTTTTTATTTTTTGTTTTGAGACTAAGTTGCCCAGGCTTGGCTTGCACTGTGGTCCTTTTGCCTCAGCCTCCTTCGTGGGTATTATATGAGCATGTCTCACTGTGCCTGGCTTTCCAGGGTCATCTGAAAAGACTGGTGTGAGAGGTGGAATGGCAGAAATGACTGTTCTGGAACTAATTTGCAAAGTGGTTATTTTAAGAGAGTAAAAGCCTTCAGAAAATCATAGTTGGCTTATGACCAATATCATATACTTGGACTTTTACAAAAAATGAAATCATTCTTATTAACTGAGTGAAGATCAACTTGGCATTATCGGTGCACAAAGCAGCATTTTGTTTTCCCCCATGGCCTTTCTAAGTCAATACATATGAATCTGTTTAATCTTTTAGGGATGTATAAGGTCCCCTTGTTCAGACGTACCATTCTCTTCCTGAATTATATAGGTTTGTAAGTGGGAAGGGACAACATTTTGACTTCTAATTTTAACTAGCAGTTTAGGCTGGGCGTGATGGCGCACACTTGTAATCCTAGTACTTGGGAGACTGAGGCAGGAGGATGCTTATGAAGTTGAGGCCAATCTGGGCTACAAAGTGAGCTCAAGACCAGACTCACAGAAAAAAAAAAATTAAGTGGCATCTTATATTTAGGATGCAATGAAGACTATATCATTTCCAAATGGACAAAAATATTGTCATCTTTGGTTTTTGAGAGTTTCAAGTATTTTAAAATATTTTAACTAGTGACTGAGACGAGAATCACAAGCTCAGGCCCAGTCTAGGCAAGTTAGCAACTTTGCAAGACCTGGTTTTAAATAAAAAATGAAAAGGGCTGGTGATGCAGATCAGTGCAAAGGTCCTGGGTTCAATTCCCAGTACTAGGAAAAAGACTCAACTATATTCTTGCCAAGTTGCTAATAAGCTGAGAAACAGGCTCACATACTAGATATTAAATAAATAAAATGAAAATTAAGAGCAGAATTTTTACAAATAAAACTAAACACAAACCCTGAGATTATTACGCATATTTTATCTTTAATGAAAGTTACCTTATTATCACCTGTTATTCCTTTCTCATAATGAGCCAAAGCATTTGCATAATCTCCCCTGAAAGAAAAATCAGAGTGAATTTTAATTCTTAAATATTTCCATACCCAAAACTTAAAAGATAATCTTTGTCATACACAGTTGCTAGCGCGCATTTGCATGCATAAGGTGCGAATACAGCCTAGAGGCATGCATTCTCTCAGAGTGCAACTCAACATTTTGCCACCTTAAAAGTATTAAACTGGAATACTCTACTCTATAAAGTACCTACTTGCAATATGCTGTGCATGGTGGAGGAATTACAGTAAACTTTATGGATCATTTTTAATTAATTACTTCCTTTGGAGCACCAAGTGATCATCATGTGACCATAAAAACCAATTTCTGTCCCCCAAAGGCCCAGTGTTTATAAGAAGCTATCTTGCTGGGTGCGGTGGTGCACACCTGTAATTCCAGTACCTGGGGAGGGTCAGGTAGGAGGATCAAGACTTTAAGGGGAGCCTGAAACACAAGAAGGGATCAAACCATACAGAGAATGTTTAAATTAAAACACTTATTACAGTAAGTGACACATTGCCATGAATTCCCTCAAAGTTCTCCCCTTTGGTTCGAATGCACGTATCATTCTTGCCAGTCTGAAGCAGGTCTGATAGTCCTCTTTTGTGAGTAGTCTTTAGGAGCTATGATCAAAAATATGGTGAGTACAACTGCCCAGTGCCATGCCCTGGAAAGGTGGGTTCCTAAAAACATGACACGGGTCCTCGTCCACCTTTTTCACCAGATTTGGCACCATGTAACTTCTGGCTCTTCCCAAATGCAAAATGACTGTGAAAGGCAAATGCTTTGAGCTGACTCAGGATATTGAGCCGTGACAGTGCAACTAAAGACACTCAGGAAACAGAACTTTCAGAACTGCTTCAGATAGTGGCAAGAATGGCAGGATGAGTGTTATAAGTCAGAGGGAGTATTCTGAGGTGGCTGAAGGCAAATGTTTCTTATCCGGTAATAAAATTTTTCAAAATTTAAACAAGTCACTACAGTTTTTGATTACACCTCACATACAGTGAGGTCTTGTCTCACAAAAGCCAGACAAAGAGGAAGAAGAATACGTATCGAGAGAATATAGGCTGCTTTATTCAAGGTAGAAATGGAGGAACAAACCAGTTTGTATTACTGATGGCCCTGGCTCTCAGCCTGATCACAAGTATAATACATAATAGAATTGTTAGCTTTCTAGTGCTACTTACAGGAGGAAAGGTTTATTGTAGTTCATGGTTTCAGAGGTTTCAGTCCATGGTTGCTTGACCCTGTTGCTTTGGGTCTGTGGTGAGGCAAAACATCATGGTGGGGCACAGCGGCTCACCTCATCATAGCCAGCAAGTAAAGAAGGAGCCTGGGTCCCAATATCCCAAGATCCCCTTCACCCCCTGGTGACCTCACTTCCTCCCATGAGCCTCCACCTCCTACAGGTTCCATCACCTCCCAGTAATGCACTCATCCCAATGGGCCTTTGGGCATATTTAAGATTCAAACCATATTAATAATTATTAACAATCTGTTTCCATGGTTAGTATGGATTCAGATCTGCATATCTACAGGAAATAATCTCTCAATATATTTTCAGTATTTAGGTCAGTGATTTAAGATCTTTTTATTGAGACCTACTTTCCTCTGAGAAACCATCTCCTGAACTATCTTTAATCAGATCTGAAAATGGTATTGAGATTACCCTAGCTCCACATTATCAGCTTATCCAAGTCATCCAGCCTATCTAAGCCCCATTTCTGCATCCACCAATGTCTGAGGAAGGTTTTAGGAGAGAAACTGTCCCGCTGACTGAGAGCTGTCTTCTGTCACCATCAGGAATATTCCTGAGTGGAAAATTCTAATTTGGGCCCAATTAAGTCAGTCCAGCTAGGGATGTCTCCGGACAGTCCCTTCTTCAGGAGCCTGCTCAACTGGAGGTGCTAGAGATTTCGAAATTCTCATTTTATTATGTAATTTTGCTGTATAATTATATCATTCTGGAATTCTGATGTGACCCAGCTCATTAGTTGGATCTCACCCAGCCAAATCTCCTCCAGACTTGACCTCCTCAAGGTATTGCATGCACGATGAGACAGACAGCTGGGAGCCAGTGCAAGCCTGGGCCCCAGGGGAAGTCAGTGGCCGTGGAATGTGGACGGGAAGGGGCACGCTCAGGAGGACCGGGCTGCGTTGGATCAGGGTGCAAGGGCCCGCATGCAGATGTGGTGAAAGCTGGGGGACTCGGTGGGTGCACAGTCAAGCATCAAGACAGAGGTCAAAGCAACTGCAACCCCCAGAGCTCCAGCCTTGGGCGTGATAACCACATGGTATACCCTGAACTACTGCCCATTCCCAGCCCCTGGATTTAATTTGTAAGGAGAAGAAATGTGGCAAAATTAAATTGAAGGAGAAATAACATCTCCAAAGTTTTTTATCTGTAGTATAGAAAATTTACAATCAGGTATGCTGATTGGAAGTGAGATTTTCTGATAAAATAATTTCTACAACTAAAATTTGTGTGTCAATGTGTTCCATCAATCCAAAGTCTGTAGGAAAATAAAACTATATAAAATGTATTTTAAGAATCAAATGTTAAAATCCTATTTTATGTTTCATCAGAATATTTTTCCTAGACTTTAATAGTTTTGAAATTTGAATGCATCTTATCATAAATGCCAAGAGAAACAATGTAGCCATTGAGCATATACCTATGAACTTATTTTTTTGAAAAAACTTTTCACTTACAAAAACTTTTCATTTATAGTCTCTGTAGTTATGTGCGTTAGTAGGAGTAACCATAGCTGAATGTTAACTTAAAATTGGATGCTAAATGTCTCCAAATTACATTTTGTGCAGCAGTGAAATAAACATTCTGTTAATTATAGCTAATGACAATAAATATGGCCAAGGAATTAAGAGTACAAGAAAATCCTACAATTCTCAGAACAGACTGGAATTTCTAAAGGCAGGAGATACTTGGGAAGCCTGTTCATGCACCAGAAAGGATTATTACTCAAGCACTGACACCCTTCTGTCTTGACTTTTAAGACTATTTTTTATCCACAATGTAGCTCAATTCAAAAAAGAAAAAAAGGTTTGCAAACTGAGGCAAACTAGAAGCATACGGCTCTGAATGCGTGGCCCCGGTACATCCACTGACACTCACCGCCAATGTGATGGCACTGGCAGGCAGGGGCTTTAAGAGGTGCTAATCACCAGGGCCATTCTAATGGGGCTTGAGGTAGGAGGGGCACAGCAACAAGCCCTAAGTAGGCGCTGGTGCATCGCTGTTGGCCTTCCCGGCCTCCAGAACAGAACTGGGAGATACAATGTCTGCTCTTGGTATATATATATATATTTTTTTTTTAAAGTCAGGGTATTGCTGTGTAGCCCAGGCTGGCCTTTAACTCATGGTGATCCTCCTGCCTTAGCCTCTCAACTGTTGGTATTACATGCGCACGACACACACTCAGCTTTGCTTTTGTGTGCGTTTCACAGTACTGAAGATTGAACCCAGGGCCTCTACACTAAGCTACATCCTCATCCCTTTTCTGTTTTTATTTTGACAGAAGCTTTCGCTAAGTTGTCCAGGCTGGGCTTGAATTTGCAGGCTTCCTGCCTCAGTCTCCCAGAGTGAATGCCTGCTCTTTGCATGACCCGGTCTCAGTTATTCCGTTATAGCAGTATGAATGGATTGCAGTGTTCTCCCGGCTTTGAAATCACACTCCGCGCCCTCGGAATGCGAAGCGGCTATGAGCCAGTCCTCACCCTAAGCGCTGTGTCCCTGAGCCCTGTGGACCGCTACCTGTCATTCAAAACGGGGTTTAGACTCCAAATGGGGACAAGGCCTAGACTCAAACTTAGAGATAAAAATGAAGGGGGACAAATGCATAGCTATCATTAGTTAGATACAATGTTTTCTACCCTAAAAAGAAATAGTAAGATCACAAAAAGGCCTTATAATTCTTTCTAGTTTAGAACTGAAGATAAACAGCAATTAGCTACCAATGGAAGTGTACAAAGGTGAGGACTTACGTGAATTCAAGCTGAGCGGCGTATTCTTTCGATATAAATGGTATCTGGTCTGGGGCCAAGCGTTTTGCCAGCCAAAGAGCACTGTCCCAATGCTGTAAATCCCTCCTCATCTGTCAGGCAGAAAAACACTTTAACTTCCAAAAGGCCAATTATTTTGCAAAGTCACCACATTGTACCAGTTTTCCCAAAAATGGTTACAAGAACCTTTTGGTGATCATTCCGAGGCCAACGCGGCACTCCAGCGCGCATGCTCCGTGGCACCAACAGCGCTGCATTGCACAGGGCAGGGGCTCTCAGCGTTTGTGGCGCGCCCCAAATTCCATCCCACCTATCAGAATCATTGCTTAATGTTTACTTTTTCTCGGTAGGGAGAAGTTAAATGTAAACTAACATAATAAACCAAAATTAATTTTTCATCTTACAAGGAAAATAAGTTGCGACACATTTTTCTATAGGAATTAATAGAATTTTCTTAGACAATTTGAAGCTATAGAGCTGGGCGTGGTGAGGCACGCCTGTAATCCAGCACTCCGGAGGCTGAAGCAGGAGGATCCTTGCAAGTTTGAGACCAACCTGGGCTACAAAGTGAGCTCAAGGTCAGCTTGAACTTCATGAGACCCTGTCTCAAAATGACCAAAAACAAAAACAAAAACAAAAAAATTGAAGCTATATTGCAAATTGAACAGAAAATGAAATTTGAAGTGTTTCTTTGTTTCTAATGGTCATTTACCAGTGTCTGGTACACAATTCCAAACATAAACTAACCACTTAAAGACTCTTTTAAGGTTCATTTCTCACCTTACTTATATTTTTTTAAAGAATTAATGATGGCTAATAATTTTTAAGTGCTATTCTTTGCCAGGCACAGGACTTGAGCAGGCTTATTTCACTTTTCACAGCTACCTTTTTAAAATAAACTTTTCTGGTACCCTTTTTTTTTTTTTTTTCTGGAACCAGGAATCAAAACTCTGGACCTTGTGCTTACCAGGCAGGTGCTGTGCCATTGAGCTATATACCTGGCCTTGTACCCATTTTAGAGATCCAAACACAAAGGCAAAGAGAGGATTTTTACCGTAGTCCACGGGGTCGCATGGCTGCTATGTGACTGAGCAGGCAGTGGGGCTCTGCTCTGCCCTCCAAATCCTTCAGTAAAGGACAGATGGAGTGTGATCACCCCTCCCCACTCTAAAGCCACTTCCTCAAATCTTTTACCAAGTTAGTGGCTCCTGGACAGTGTCCCCAGGTAAATCCAGAAGAGCTACGGTGACACTTTTGCCTCTGCCTGCCGTGGTGACCATCGTACAGCAGTGAGCACCAATCCAAGTCCTTAAAATTTCTCAGGGTGTCCAGTTATCTCAAAGAACATGGTACCCTGAACTAAATTTTCCTTAAAATGAATGAATTTAAAAATAAAAACGATGGTAAAGATGAGAATCAGGGTGGGGTGGGGTACAGCTCGGTGGGACAGGCTTGCCTAGTGTGTGTGAGGCTCTGGGTTTGATCCCCAGAACAGAAAAAACAAACAAAAATAAAAATTTGCTGCAGAACAATATAAATTTTTTTTTTTTTCAAAACACCCCGCTTTACATAGTTGTGGGAATATTTGTTTGGGATGGAGTCACATTAATACCAACTACAATAACTGTTTTTGTGTTTACTCAACAGGCACTGTGCTGAAAGAGCCAACTCCTATTTTATAACGTTTACTGCTATCCCAGGGGCTGGAGATGGCTGTCCTTCCTTTACTGTGGGATGGAGGCTAAGCAAGGTTAAGCAGTGGTTCAAGGTTACTCGGGGCTGGGATTTGGACCCAGAGGTGTCCAGCTCATCTGTGCTCTTAATCACCATCTCCCTTCCTTGCTGCCCTCGATCTTCGTCCTTCACACAGTCCTGGTCGTTGTTGTGCAACTCTCAATTCTTGTTGGTTTTTTGTTTGTTTGTTTTGTTTTTGGTTTTTGAGACAGGCTCTTGTTATGTAGTCCAAAATGACCTTGAACTCATTATGTATACTAGGCTGGCCTTCAACTCATGGTAAACCTCCTGCCTCAGCCTCCTAAGTGCTGGGATTACAGGTATACACCACCATGCCCAGCTCACTTTCAACTCTTATTATGCACGAGAATTTCATATAACAAGGGAAAAAAAGATAAGACGGGCTTAGGCTTTCCCAACTGGAAAACACAGAACACACTAGTACTATCTTACAGGACTCTTAGGCGAGTTGAATGAGTTAATATAGGCTGAGTGCTTAGAAAAGTGCCTGGCACATGTGAACACTCTAAATGGTGGCTATATTCCTTCTACACAGTTTTATAAGTTATATAATGTGTTCTCTTTGGACACATTGAAACTTTAAATTATTTAGTAATGTTAACAATAACACCCCTTTCATGCCTTTGCTGAATGCAGAATGAAAATATTTTTTAAGTAGTGAGTACTCAGGGGTTCTTGAAGCTGAAATGTTTACATTTTAGGAGGGAAGGGATGTGGTGTCAGGTGCTGAGAAGTTCTAACTATACAGGAGGGTAGATTTTGCCTGTGTGTGTGGTCTTCTTAGGGGTGGGGGCAGTATTAGGAGCTGAACCCGGGGACTTCACACTGAGCTACATCCCTAGCCCTTTTCTGAGACATGGGCTCACTAACTCACTGAGTTCCCAGGCTGGGCTTGAACTTGTGATCCTCTTGCCTCAGCCTCCCAGGCTGCTGGGATTACAGGTGCACAGTACTATCCCTGGCCCTGTGTGCTTTTCCTCCTTGTCTGCCACGTACCTCCAGGGCAGCCACAGGGCAGCTGGAGGCAAGGTACAGGTCCTGGGCCAGGTTGAAGTCATTGGTAAACATGGCAAGATGTCCGGCCAAGAGATGGTAGTCCTCTATTCCCTGCAGAGAAAAGCCATTTCGATGAGAGGAAACACAAAAGCTTAACTTCTTTCTTTTCTTCTTTTTAAAAGACCACTGGGTAGGAAGTGTAACGCTCTGTCTATTCACCTGTTACATGTTAGGTTATGATTAATTGAAGAAATTTAAAATTTTTGAAGACACAGTATTTAAACCTTAATATGATAATTCTAAGGAAAAGCTGCACACCTTTATTTGCTCCAAGGACATCACCATGCCAACATTTCTGATTGTCCGATACACGCGGATAGCAAAGTCCACCTCCATGTGGTGCAGGCAGCTCCCGGCCAGCTCGCCCCAGGCATCGGGGTTATTCAGGATCCTGCAGATGTCCCAGGCATCCATGAACCTGAAGGAGGGGGACCTGCGCCTCAGCAGAGAGCTCTCCTGGCCATGTAGGCGACTCCCAGGTGGCATCTAATCTCCTCTCATGTGCTAGACACATTTCACGGAGCACCTCTCAGCCTCTAATGGTCACTTGCAAACAATGAAAAGAATATGCATTTTCTTTCTTTTGTGGTACAGCTAAGTGCTTTTTTCTTGAATTTCTGTGTTTGCGATCACCTACCAGGCCCACGTGCTTGGAAGTCCATGAACTCCTCAAACTTGTCTACAGCCAAACTTATGACCTGCCCTGACTCCCATTTCCACCCTGCGCTCATCGCACCCCAGGTCCTGTCCTCCTCTTCTTCCTGTCTTGACTCTGATCCTCACTGGGAACGATGTGAAATGTTAACACATCCAGCCAGTCTTTCTTTCATCCATAACCTCGTAACAATCTGTTGTCTACACATATTCTGAAAATGTTGACTCTGATCCTCTTAGTCCATGGCTCAGGGCTAAGCTGAAGATAGTTTTTATTTCTTTAGTTATTTGTTTTTGGAGCCAGGCACTGTGGATGGTGGTGAAGTCATGTGAGCAGCAGAGGTTCAGCAAGAAGAACTGATTATAGGAGGGAGCTCCTGACCCCGGAGGAACAGCAACATTTAAGACAGGATTGGAAGAGTTAGAGCCACAGAGGAATTCAGTGGCCTTAAGAGGTAAGGAAAAAAAAATCAAGGAAAAGGAAATCTCAAGCATAGAAAAATAAACCTCACTATGACGAAATCAAGATAATGTCAGAATAATTAGGTTTGGTAGAATTTCATAATAACTGGACAATTTAAGTGCCTGGAAACTTTTTTATTCTGAAGGGCCTTTTTTTTTTTTTTTTTTTTTTTTTGAGATAGGGTCTCACTACATAGTGCAGGCTGGCCTTGAACTCATAATATGTAGCCCAGGTTGGCATTGAACTCACGGCAATTCTTCTGCCTCAGCCTCCTAAAGGGCTTTTCTTGTAATAAAGCTTTTCTCATAATGATGAGAACACCTGCCAGTGGTACTTCCTATGGAATTTATGTGCATTTTATATCTGTTATGCTACCTGATGCTCAAATAGCTCTGTGAAATAAACAAGGCAAGCACTGTTATCCACCTGTATTGAATAGGATTCTACCTTGAACACCATAAAAGCAAGGCTCCCAAACAAGTGCTTTCTGCCCACCTTTTGAGCGTTAAAGTCTGTGCCAACATTTGCCGCAGCTCCTCGGGCCCCGCGTCTTTTCGACTGTTGAGAAAGCTGTGGGTACTGAGGTAGATGTTATTTGTTTTTCCACTCTGTGTCTGGCAGGTCAGTTCCCCATTGTATAAGAGCAAAGGTTTATGAGCAAAGGGAAGTTTGGTGCCACCAGCACAAATCACCTTGGATCCTACAGTAATAAGAAAGACACTGTGATGCTGAAACCCAGTATGTGGCAGAAACAACATCAGTGCAGTGCAAATTCATTTATTAACAAATGCACGAAGACGCAGCTCAGTACCTTGTATAGTGTTCTCGTGAAAGATGTAAGTGTACACCTTGTCATCATCATAGGCAACGAATACACCTTTATCCAGTGGCCAGTTTTCCCAAAGGACGCCTTTAATGGTTGGTAAAAAATCAGGAATCTCATAGGTTGTGTTGTTAACCTACAAAATAGGGTTTGCGGGTCTGTCCCAACCACAGCAAGAAGGGACGTTTCTCTTCCTGTTCCTGAACTGCATTTGGCTTGAAGAGAAAACTTCTCTTTCAGCTAATAGGCAAGTCAAGAGTAGGATCTAAAATTTAATGAATTTATATGAAAAGCTACAACATCTCAACACAATGGCTTCAGGGAAAGAATAACAAGTCGAAGTTGCTCAAGAGAACAGAAATTCAAATGATGATCGCGCCTGTGCTTAGAAACATTTTGATAATCATGAGTATACAGAAACAGAAATGCATGTATGATTTGCAATTTAAATAGATTATACTGGGACTGCTTTATTTCAAAAAACTCTGCAGTGAATTATAAACATAAATTTCCTATTATAGTGATATAAGCTATTTAAAGACTTGATTCACATAATTCCTGTGAATTTAAGCTGATAGGATTATATATATATCCTAAATGGAGAATTGAAAAATATGTGCATTCTTCCTACTCCACCTTCCTCTCATAGTAACAATAAAATTTCCACAAATAATAACAATATACAGAGCTGTGTTGTCAATATAAAGTGTCTTATTAATAATTTTAAAATATAGCTACATATTAAAATAATAGTGGGTCAAATTAAACTTTTAAAATTAGTTTCATTTGTTTCTTTTTTAAAAAATTTTTTATTTAAAGAGAAGAAAGAAAAACAAAAAAACCAAACAAAACAGAAAGAGGGTAGCAACAATACAGAATTCCAAAGGGGAAAGAAAAAAAAAAAAGAAAAAAAAAGAACAACAACCACAACAAAACAAAAACAAAAACAAAAACAAAAAGACTAAGAAATCGCCACTTGATAAGTTACATACTGTCATCATTGGAAATAGTTGTTCAAGTTACAAAATTAAAACATACAAAGAACGCATTCAAACAATCAGCCTGTTAACGGTTCTGCTCAACATTCTAACAAAAACAGTAATATGGTCATCTATCTTACACACTTAAACACACATGCAGTTATATCCTTTAGAGCACTTTCTTTTCCTCTCTTTTTTACAGTAGCAATTACACATTTTGGGTTTTATTACTCCTACAGTTCTTATTACTTTTTACACTAGAGACACAATGTGATATTTATAAATATGATTCTTATTTATTTCA